>CAWUFW010002778.1:1800000-2054022 GCA_963921515.1 Calotriton arnoldi | reverse complement strand
GACAAATTGATGCCACCTGTAGGACCGTGTTGACAGATGTTGGGCCATGTATGTACCATACATGTCGTTCGGTACTGCACACTTCATGTAGTTGTGCCTCATGATGATGTATGTTGGGATCTTGAGTGTGTTCAATGCCGCATATGTGGGGTGACTGACGATCTTGCTTACTTCTCCTCTGCACTGCAGGGCTCCTGCTGTCCATCGGCCATTCCCAGACCTGGCAACGATGGTGGAACGGGACAGCATCCGACGGTACCGCTTCACCAGGCAGCTGATTGAGGATTTGGCAGTGCAGTTGTCCCCACATTTGCAGCCTGGCCGGCCGTATCCTACAGCGCTGACCCCCAAGGTGAAGGTGATGGCAGCCCTACACTTCTTTGCCACCGGTACCTTCCAACATACTGTGGCTGCCTGCTGGTGGGATGTCACAGACCATGTTCAGCCGTGTGCTCCGCGATTTCTTGGCGGCAATGTTGCTCTTCCTGAACCGGCACATCTATTTCCCTAGACTGCGACGACTCACTGACGTGAAGAGTGACTTTTATGCCCTGGGGAGGATGCCGCATGTCATTGGCTCCATTGATGGGACACATGTGGCTTTGGTACCACCACAGGCCCAGGAGCAGGCCTACAGGAACCGCAAGCACTACCACTCGGTCAATGCACTGGTGGTGTGTCTTGCAGACATGACCATCACACACGTGTGTGCCCGTTTCCTGGTTCAGCACACGATGCCTTTGTGATGAGGAGTAGTCGCATCCCCAGGTTGATGGCACAGATGCAGAAACCAGCGTGCCTGGCTTGTCGGTGTGTACTGACTTTGTGCCATTGTGTGTGATCTGATCTGTAGTATTCCGCCCACTTTTCCAAGTCAGCTGATGTGCACTTGTCTGTCCGTAGGTGACTCGGGATACCCCAACATGCCGTGGTTGCTGACACCCCTCAGGAACCCTGTGACACCTGCCCAGATGCGCTACAATGAGGCACATGGTCGGACCAGGAGAGTGATTGAGCGGACCTTGGTCTCCTGAAGAGCCGCTCCGCTGCCTGGACAAGACCGGAGGGTCCCTCCCATATGCCCCTGCGAAAGTGTGCAAGATTATCATCGTCTGCTGCATGCTCCACAACCTGGCAGTGCGGAAGGAGTTGCCTCTCATCCAGGATGACGATGACCAACATCCGCCACCTGTGGAGGATCCTGGCCTGGACCACGATGCCAGTGACGATGATGATGATGATGATGGTGATGGTGATGTCCGCACACAGCTCATCACCAACTTCTTTAGCTGAATGTGAGTATCCTGAGGTGTCATGTGAATGATGTGAGTTGGCATGATGTGTGGGTGGTGCTCTGGTGCTGTTGGAGTGTGTCCATGGGCTACTTGACAGGATGTGTGTTGCGATGTGTGGTGACAGGTGGGCTGTACTCCCCAACAGTGTTGACATGCTAACTTGGTTCTGGGTGGGTATCTTGTAACATGTATTGTGCATGAGTTTTGCTGATCTGTCCTGTACTGCATTGCTTTTGACTGTGTGTCATTTCTGTCCTTCACAGGGTACTTTCAGATTCGCTTGGTCAACTGTGTCCACCGACGACGTGATTGCACATCCAGGCTGGTAGCTGTTGTGTCCCTACAGGTGATGTGCGCCACACCCATGGACTTCCTTCCGTCTACAGTTGTTGACTGTGTGCCCGCTACCAGGTGGGGTTACCTTGCATCTGTAGTGGTTACGGCATGTTGCTACTGTGTAATAAACCTGTGCTTCACTTAGTGATGTGCGTTGTCTGTGGTCACACATTTGACTGCCATTTGCTTACTGCACCTGTGGGCTACTTGACTACAACTGGGAATGGGTGTGGTGTCTGTGCATTGCACCGTCTTCCCCTGGCAACATCAGTGTAGGCAATGAGTCAGATGGCCTAGGTGTGTATGTGTTGTGTAGCCCTGGTGGTGTGTCTCCCTCATATGTGTCACGTTGCCTGTACTCACATGCCTGTGTTGTCCTTGCTGTTGCAGTTCGCATACACAGTGTAATTTTGCAGTTCATCATCCCCATAACAGCACCCACGTTGGAATCACGACAGAGGCAAGTATGGTGTATTAGTGTGTTTATTGTGATACATCTGTGTTAATAGTGCATAGGATGGATTGTGCTGTACATGAATCTTGCAATCCCAAGTTCCTAGGTGAATTGAAAGTCCAGGTAGACAGGATCCCCAGTATCGGGCCACAGTTGTCTGACACATTGTTCCAACTTGTACTCCCCATGCAATGTGTGGGAGTAGTGTTGCCATCAACAGGGTGAACAGTCTGTGCACAAAGGCGAAAATCCAGAACAGGTTCAGGCTTCCTGGGAGTTGCGCTTGGCCATCAGCCTCTCACTTTCCCCTCCTCGGACGACCCTCTTCTTGGGGGCCCTCAAGTGCAGGCTGCTGCGGTGCAGGGGACTCTCCGCCAGAGTCCTCCTCCCTCCCTGTGGCAGTTGCAGTTTGTTCGGTACCAGATGTTGTTGGCACACAGGGAGGTGTGGACTGGTTGCTGTTCATCTGGCGGAGGCATTGTAAAATGTCCCTGTGCACCGCCGTCATCTCATGTAGTACATCCCACTTGGACTCCACGCGGGACATGTGGGAGTCCACACGTGACATGTGTGACTCCACGTGGGACATGTGGGAGTCCAAGCGGGCATGATGGGCAGCCTGCTGCTGTTTGATGTCTCTGAGGAGCCCCACTACCTGGCTGAGCTCTCCGGTGCTGGACTGGTACGCATCAGCTATGCGTACCAGTTGTGGGTCTTCATGCACACCAGCAACGCCTGCAAGCAGCGACCTCTGTCTCCCACCCCTCCCACCACCCCTGCTGACATGTGCAGTGTGTGCAGTTGCACGCACAGATAACCCTGGTCCACCTTGGGGGTGGTGGTGGTGGTGGTGTCCATGGCCCCAGGTTGGTCCAGGGTCACTGCGCTGGTGTTGTTCCTTATTCTGTCCATGTCGGCAGGGATGGTATTCGTGGTGACAGTCGTTGGAGGGGTGGGTGCAGGGGGTGCAGCTGGTGGACCTGCTGGTGCTGCAGCTGGTGGTCCTGCTGGTGCAGCATGTTGACTTGCACCGGATGTGCCAGGTTGCTTCATCGTCCGAGGAGGACAGAGGCTGTACGACGCCAGTGAGCTCGGCATCCTCTTGAGCCTGGGACTGGGACTCTCAGCGTCTGCTGCTGTGTCCCTATCATCACCTGTTTTTGGGAGACACAAACAATGTATGTCATGTTTCTGCAGGCATCAGTGGTTGACACACCTGACAGTTGTGACTGTGCCTCGGGTGCGGGCCTGTACATTGTATTGTCCTAAGTCGTCACAGTCAGGGGTTGATATTGGTGTGGCACATTGTCCTGCATTATTTGGGCATTTCTATGTATTCTCTGGGGTGTGAACATGGTCTGCATTGATTGTGTTTGGTTGACAGCCAGACCTCCTTCCCACCCACCCACCCACCCAGTCAGTTATCCCACCATGGAACGTGCTTGCATTGCAGGGAGTGAAAGTTGTCTCTCAAGATGTCAGTCAGTGGTGTCCTGCTGTTTGTTGGTGCACAGTTGCCAGCAGGGCCTTGTGCTCCCCACAGCAGTAGCCAGTGTCAGCCATCTTGTGAGTCCTTCTCCACTCCCTGTGATGTGAGCATGGTTCAGGGTGGTGTTGATGGGACAGTTGTGGGGGTGAGCTATGTCTGTGACTACGACTCCCATCATGCTATTGCCTCCACCCCCTTCCCAGCATGCCCATGCTTCCTTCCTTTGACTCTGCTTCCCTGTGGGGTGGGCTGGCTGTGCTGACAGGATGGCTGGGAGTGTTGTCCTGGCAGTTGTTTGGCTAAGAGTCCCAAGAGTGTCCCTGTGCTTCACACAACATAACCCAGGGTGGTGGTGCTTTGTGGGATCTTGTGTTAGGATGGAGGGCATTGCATTCTACCAGGTGGGTACTGTGGAGTTTGTGTTGGGGGGGTGAGGGGAGGTGCTGGTGACTATAGTCAGTGCTGCAAGTCCCCCTTCCCACCCAGCCAGCCAGCCAGATATCCCACCATGGAACGTGCTTGCATTGCAGGGAGTGAAAGTTGTCTTTCAAGATGTCAGTCAGTGGTGTCCTGCTGTTTGTTGGTGCACAGTTGCCAGCAGGGCCTTGTGCTCCCCACAGCAGTAGCCAGTGTCAGCCATCTTGTGAGTCCTTCTCCACTCCCTGTGATGTGAGCATGGTTCAGGGTGGTGTTGATGGGACAGTTGTGGGGGTGAGCTATGTCTGTGACTACGACTCCCATCATGCTATTGCCTCCACCCCCTTCCCAGCATGCCCATGCTTCCTTCCTTTGACTCTGCTTCCCTGTGGGGTGGGCTGGCTGTGCTGACAGGATGGCTGGGAGTGTTGTCCTGGCAGTTGTTTGGCTAAGAGTCCCAAGAGTGTCCCTGTGCTTCACACAACATAACCCAGGGTGGTGGTGCTTTGTGGGATCTTGTGTTAGGATGGAGGGCATTGCATTCTACCAGGTGGGTACTGTGGAGTTTGTGTTGAGGGGGGGTGAGGGGAGGTGCTGGTGACTATAGTCAGTGCTGCAAGTCCCCCTTCCCACCCAGCCAGCCAGCCAGATATCCCACCATGGAACGTGCTTGCATTGCAGGGAGTGTAAGTTGTCTCTCAGGATGTCAGTCAGTGGTGTCCTGCTGTTTGTTGGTGCACAGTTGCCAGCAGGGCCTTGTGCTCCCCACAGCAGTAGCCAGTGTCAGCCATCTTGTGAGTCCTTCTCCACTCCCTGTGATGTGAGCATGGTTCAGGGTGGTGTTGATGGGACAGTTGTGGGGGTGAGCTATGTCTGTGACTACGACTCCCATCATGCTATTGCCTCCACCCCCTTCCCAGCATGCCCATGCTTCCTTCCTTTTGACTCTGCTTCCCTGTGGGGTGGGCTGGCTGTGCTGACAGGATGGCTGGGAGTGTTGTCCTGGCAGTTGTTTGGCTAAGAGTCCCAAGAGTGTCCCTGTGCTTCACACAACATAACCCAGGGTGGTGGTGCTTTGTGGGATCTTGTGTTAGGATGGAGGGCATTGCATTCTACCAGGTGGGTACTGTGGAGTTTGTGTTGGGGGGGAGGGGAGGTGCTGGTGACTATAGTCAGTGCTGCAAGTCCCCCTTCCCACCCAGCCAGCCAGCCAGATATCCCACCATGAACGTGCTTGCATTGCAGGGAGTGTAAGTTGTCTCTCAGGATGTCAGTCAGTGGTGTCCTGCTGTTTGTTGGTGCACAGTTGCCAGCAGGGCCTTGTGCTCCCCACAGCAGTAGCCAGTGTCAGCCATCTTGTGAGTCCTTCTCCACTCCCTGTGATGTGAGCATGGTTCAGGGTGGTGTTGATGGGACAGTTGTGGGGGGGCAATATGTGTGACTGCGACTCCCATGATGCTATTGGCTACACTGACTTGGCCAGCATACACAGAATTCCTTCCTTTGAGTGGTCTTCACTGTGTGTTGGTGTTGTTGTGGTGGCTACATGTGTGGATGTGTTTGTTAGTTCTATTTGTGCCACTGCCTAGCTGTAGTTGTGGTTGTGTTTGTACATGTGTTGGCACGGTTGGATGTGACTTTTTTGATGGCATGTGTTGTGTTTCTCTGACTGACATACACATTTTGGGATGATTCTGTTCTGGTTGCTGTGTGATTGCTATGAGTGCATGGTTTGACTCTCCCTTGACAGTGATGTGTGTGTGTTTTGTGGCAGTATATTGTGTACATTTGTTGTGTACTCACCAGGCTCTGGGATGTCCTCTAGTCCATATATGCTCACTGGCGGTAGGATGGCCCGCACCTTCTCCTCCCAGGGCCTGAGGTATATTGGCTTGGCAGGAGGGCCACTGCCGGTGTGTTGGCTGTTGGTGTAGTCTTGCTTCAGCAGTTTCCGTACCCTCCTGCGCACGTCATACCACCTGTTCTGGATGTCGGTCTTTGTGCGCCGACATGGTGATTGGGCGTTCACCCTGTTGATGATCCTCTCCCACATCTTGGTTTTCTGCGACATGGGGGTCTGTTGGACCAATGTGCCAAACAGCTGTGGCTCTACCCTGAGGATCTCGTCTACCAGGACTTCCAATTCACAATCTAGGAACTTGTGATTCTTCTTGGGGGGCATGGTGATGGGTGGTGATGGTGAGTGATGTGTGTGTTGGTGTGCAGGTGAGGGTGTGTGAGTGTGTGTTTTGTGGGTGTATGTGAGGTGGGTATTTGTTGGTGTGCTGATGGTGTGTGGCTTGTGTGAGGGATGAGCTGTGGGTGTGTGGTTGCTTTCTCTTGGGTGCTGGCAGTGGAATGGCATTTGCAAAGGCTCATGGTTGTGATTTGTGTCCTTTATATAGGTGGAGTTGTGGGTGTGTCTTTGTTCTCTGTCCCCACCCCCCAGTATTTATTGGCTTGGTAATTGCTTGTTTGGCCTTTTTTTGGTTGATTTTTCCTTTGTGCTGTTTGTGTATGTTGGAAACGTTCTTGTGACCGAGTCGGACCCTGCATTGGTCTCGTACGGTGTTTTCCGTTTCGTTCACGCTGTGTTTGTGCAGTTTTGTATGCTGCGTACGCGTCGGTCGCGGTGTATTGTGTTGCTTCGGCTCGGTTTTGTATGCGTGTCGGTCGTACGGCTTGTCCTCCGTCCGACTCGGTCGTGTTTTTCGCGTCTTGCATCGTACTTTGCGGTTTGGAGTTGGCGGGTACGATTCGGTCGGATTTGTTCCGGATGCGTGTCGGTCGGTTGGATTAGCGTGTTTTTCCGGCCGGATTGCTATTTTCCGAGCGGCTCGGTCGGTCGGCTTGGTTTCCTAACGTGTCGGTCGGATTTATCGCGGCTTGCATCGTACTTGGCGTGTCGGGCGCCACTGGTACGTGTCGGTCGGTAATTTTTCCGGCTCCGAGTCGGTCGGTGCTTTTTCCGGCCCGAATCGGATTCGACCCCATAGTGTAACAAAGTTGATGCTCGCAGATTTTTTCAGGCATCCTGGGAAGATTTTAGATGCAGTTCGACAAAGATGATTCTTAGCTGATAGGTTCCCACGCCGTCTCAGTTGTTTACGTTATTTAGGTAGACTGCAACAATGCTGACCAGGTAGAGAAAACGTGTAGGCGGTGGGTGCTCTACCGGCGTGAACAGCAAAATATGAAATGCCTCGCTCATCCTTTCAGAGAGTCACCCGAGCATTTAGCTAGACTGTAGCCAGGCTAATTCCTTTCTAATATTCACTCGCACTCAACTGTTCAGATAGCGCGGGAACAAAGACGATTCTTTACAGGTTCTTCCGCACTCTCACCGTGGCTTATTATGTGCACAGTGGCGGGAGGAGGTGTTTACGACACGACATTTGAAAACTCTTTGATGTGAAACAAACTGCGCTTGGGGAGACACTCCACTCCCCCCGCCACCCCCAACAAAAGGAAACCACATCCTGTAATCAGAACAGACTGTTCAATATTTATGAAACCACCAGTCCTTTCTAGTGCGTGATGAGTCAGAACATAATGTGTGGAATGTGAGCTGTTAGTTACTGCTGGTCCCGTGCAAGTGGTGACCTGGGCTACAGGGTGGACAGAAACACTCGGGAACCATACCTGAGCACGGTGGCCTTCGGCAGTGAAGGAGTGGCCGGCAACCCCTCCTAAACAAGCATCGATCTCTTGTCTTTATGGGGCCATGTGTTTCTAATTAGAAACACATGGCCCCATAAAGATAAGAAAGATAAGAAAGTGCTTTGCGACAGCAGCAAAGCAGGCCACCGAGTCCGGATCGGAGGCCAAAGGGCGTAAACCAAAAACCCTAATTCCCAATGGCAGGCCACCGTTTAGCATAAACGGTGACGCCAGCCAATGGAAATGAGGGGCGGGGCTTAAAGCCCTCTTCTGAAAGTCCTTGTTAACAATAAATCTCGCCGAGCGAGCAGCGCATGCGCTGCAACGCTAGGCAAGACCTAAAAATGGTTATCCTTCCTAAGTTATTGCATCTCTTCATGAATATCCCCAGACCCTTACACGCGTGCTTCTTTTCCACCCTCAGAACCCTCTTGACTACATTGATCTGGGCACGCAGGCCAACCAGAATAGCCTGGAAAACCATGGTTCTGCCATACTTAAAAGCGGGCTTTGAGATACCGGATCCCGAGATGTACTACATAGCTGTATAATGCCACTTCGCCAAGTTCTGGTACAACTCGGATGCCCACATACCGTATCTCCTTCCGGAGCCTGACCAGATGAAGGGCATCCGCTTAGCCTTCTTGCTGCCTCAGGGATTGCGGAGACCCCAAAAAGAGATCAAGACTGTCACCACCACCGGTTGAGCCTGGTGGACGCTGCAACGCAGAGTTGGTGGAAAGCTTTTGTATTCGCCAGTGCTTAAACTGGCACAGAACCCCTTACTGTCCCTGATGCTGGAGCGCATATTGCAAATCACCCTATCCAAGATGATCTGCTCGGAGTTAGGGCATCTATACCCTAGACCAATTTCGCTCCAGGGGAGATGCCACTTTGTTAGACAATTTTATATATGCACGACTGTGCAGTACTGTTAAGGACACAGTAACGGACTTTCCAGAATAATCGCTTGACTTCTGCCACTGACACAACTCATTATCTCATCAGACGTAACCAGGTGGATCTCAAGGCTATGCACCAGCACCACACAATACAGATCCAGTGGCTCTGATCAGGTCAGTAGGTGTGGGAGGCGGTCTTTAGGAAAGCCCTGCTGGCGCTCCTTGGAAGTTCTGCTGTATACAGACGGAGCTTATCTCCATGGACTATAGACACGTGTAACTTTACTATAAATTCCTACTAAAGGCATACATAACACCGGCCTGACAAAACAAAATAATCCCTGCAGGCTCTCACAGATGCGCCTGCTGTGGGTGGGAACATGCGGGTTTTCTGCATCCGGCCTGGGAATGCCCAGCCATACACATCTATTGGTTTGACATTCTACAAATAGTCGGGGACATGACAGCACAGCGCGTAGAAGCAGACCCCCCCCCCTCCGCAAAGCATAGGGTTTTATGACAAACAATCCCTACACACCAAAAAACTGTTGACTATAGGGTTACTGGCAGCTTCAGCAATGCAATTGAGATCAATGGTAATGTAATACGTGATGTCACAGTGATGCCTTTGTCATTTGTGATGTCACTCACTCATGATCTCGTGTGAGCTCATAGGCACTACATTTGGAGTGCAATGGATATGCATCTATCCATAACTGGTAAATCCCTTTTACGTCACATTTTTATTGCAGGTAATACTTTTCAAAAGATACCAACAAAGTAAATAATAAATAAATTTCAAACAGGCCTTTGATAGCTCAAATTATTATATCAAAAAATGTGGGTAAAAAAACGACTAAGCTACAATGCAGCTCAGTCATAGTGCACAATAGAGGGGAATTGCTAAAAAGCGTGTACAGTTTTAAATTTTGATATCGCCACTTGTGAAAGTGCCCAAAGATTGCAATAGACATGGATTCCATTTTTAATTTTCTATGCAGTGTCATATCTGCGTATAGATTGTCGTTCAAGCTCTTAGCCTGAGAATGGCATTTTCTTTAGAAGCATGCCTCAAAAGCTGTCAACCCTGACCAAATCCGGTATTTTAACAATAATAATCTCGCTTTTGTTGTTGCCACACAAAATAAAAACAACTTTTTTACATTTCTACAAACCTTTCCATCTGAAGATCATCAATTGTAAATGTGTTTAATTACTTCATCACAAAGTAAAGAAATCCCCATGACAACCTTTTGGCAAAATATACAACAGATCTATAGGCTTCTGTGTTAAAAAATTCACCTGCTACCAAATCTGCCACGTTTATCATCCTGCTGCCCCTTTGTACATTTCCCTATTTCAACAAGATTGTGAAATAAACACTTTAGAAAATCTGCCTTTTCTGCAAGGTCACTCCAGATTTGTAACCTTTGCTGGACCCTATTTTTGTTTGCTGGCTTTACAACTCTGTGCGCTTTACCTCTGCTAACCAGTAGTAATGTGCCTGTGTCCCCCCTTTAAACATGATTAAATTGCATGTTGAACTCTGTACACTTTACCCCTGCAAACCAGTAGTAAATGTGGCTGTGCTCACCTTTAAACATGATTGCTTCACTAACTTTTATTTCCTGTTGACACTCTTTTATACCTCTGTAAATAAGTTTTAAATTTTTGTCTCTCCTTGTGCCCTTTAGACTTGCTGCTCTTCTGGTTCTTTACATGTCCCACAAGATGGGCTGTTACCTTTGTTCAATGTTGTAATTTGTGTCTTCCAAGTGCTCCATATGACCTGTTGCTTCTCCTCATACCTCACAGGTCCCACGAAATGGGTTGTTGCTTGTTCTTGTTTTTTAAGTTACTTGGTGTTTGTACTCATGTTTTTTACCTCCCCTCACTTCCGTTCCATTGTACAGCGCTCTGATATCCGTACGGGTCATGTTCGCGCTTTATAAAACTTTTCAAATAAAATAAAATAAATTGGTTTATTCCTAATAGGTATATTTAACTTGCTTATATGTTCCTAGTATATCATGTAACAACGTGAACTCAGGGCCTGGAAGTTAAATGCCACTAGTTGACTGCATCACCTATTGTGCCATCCTTTATAGTAGCAGTGCAAACATGGCTTCAGGCCTATCACTTTAGCCTGCCTATAACAGTGCAAAATAAGCACTGCAACCTGGCAAAATAACTCTTTTGACAGGTACAAACCTTCCTTTGAAATAATAATAAGTCACCCCTATGTAGGCCTTTTAGCCCAGAAGGTGAGGTGCTTGGTACTTACAAGTAGGAGACATAGAAATTTAATGTTAACATGTTCTTACAATGACTAGCACCCAAAAGCTATTTTTATTTTAACTGTGGCAGGCTTAGCTATCTTATGTTGAAAAACAGTGTACAGATTAAAATACAAATATTGTATTTCAGGAATGGAAAAATATTTGAACAACTATTTTCAGTGGATCACTGACAAAATATCGAGTGACAGAATATCGTGTTCCCAAAATATCGGGACATAAATATTGATGTCAAAAATATCGACATCCTATCTTCATAATGGTAAGTACTAAAATATCGAGGAGAAAAATATCGATGATAAAAATATCGAAGTACGGGGGCGTGGCTTGAAGCATCAAGATGGCGGTCACACTCTAAGAGTGCTCCTGGACCCCTCCGTCATCCGCTTCAAATCCTCCTGCCCTGGCTGCCATCCGTGCCTCCTGCCTGCCTGCTGTGATTCCCTGAGGCGGGCGCAGTGCTCCGGTGTCCCTGAAACGTGGCCTCGCTGTGCCTGCCGCCCACTCTGGCTCCCACCCCCGCGAGGCCTCGGGCGGTAACATGGCGGCCTCCACCGCTGATTGCCCGTGACCCGGACACTTCTGCCTGCGACATACCCGCCGGCGGTGTGGCCTCTGCTCTACTCGGGCCCCGCGCGGCGGGTCACTTACCCCTGGAAGGCGATGCCCTGCTGAGACGGAGTCCCGTCGGAGGTCCAGTCCCCCCCGGGAGCCTGGAGAGAGATAAAATGGCGGCCCCCGACATCGGCGGCCCGTGATTCAGACGAGAGCCGCGGCCACCTTCGACCGGATCCGTGGGCGAGGACCATCTGCCCGGGGGCGGTGAGAGTCGGTGCCGCGCTTTGCAGCAGACCCGATCCTGGCGCAGCTGAGGCCGACCTCACGCTGGCTGGAACCAGAGCCTGGGCCTGGTGCTGACGACGCGGAAGCAGCGACACCTAGTGAGTGGGGCCGGGGACCGGGGATCGGCTGCCACATCGGGTAGCGGTGGGGAAGATGGCTGCCCAGGAGTCGTCCCCCCCCGGTCGCTGTGCTGATGGAGGGAGTGAGAGGCCTGCACTGACCGACGCGAGTGGGGGGGTCCTTCAAGACAGCTTGCGCCTGTCCGTGCCTGGGGGCCGCAGACCCGCTCCAGGGGGCGACGCAGGGCCGATTGGCTGTTTATATCGAGCAGCAGGGGTCCCAGGAGGGATTCCCCAGCCCGCCCCCTTCCCCTCCCCCTCCGGGCCCCGACTTGCACTTTCCCAGCCCCTACGCTTATCCCCGGGGCTGGGGCGGACTGGCTGCCCATGTTGGCAGTGTGGCAGGGGCTACGGAGGGTCCTCCCGGGCTTTCACCCATTGTTGCCTTCCCCGCTCACCCTCCCCCCTCCACCAGCCCCTCCTCTCTTGCTTTTGTGGCCATGTGGGGTGCAGGGTGCGGGGACCGGGTGTCCCGACCTGCCTGCACCCTCTGGACTGCCCAGGGCTGCAACAGAGGGCCGGATCTTGCGGCCCTGCTCCGGGCCCCGTGGGCAGGGCGCGGCCTTGCCTCTCTCTCGGCCGTTATTTTGAGCGGCGGTGGGCCGTGGGGCTGGTGTCTTCCCAGCGCTTCTCTGTCCCTCCTGACCCGGCCGACCTGAGGCGCAGTCCGCCGGCGAAGTGATCCACCAGTCTGGGGGTGCTCCTTGTGGCGGGGGATTCCTCCTGGATTTGGCGGTGCCCGGCGAGTGTGGTGGCGGAGGTGGGGCCCGAGACACAGCTAAAGCGGCGCCCACTGGGTACGTGAGTTGCCTGAGAGGGGGGTGGAATCTGCTGCGCCCACTGAGCAGCGTGGGGTCCTGAGAGTGAGGCCCCCTCCACTGAGCCCTTCGCTCCGACTAACAGCGCCTCCCCCAAGTTCTGCTGACTGCTGGTCACCCCGCTCCTTCAGTGACTTCACAACAGCCCCAACTGGCACCCTGACGTACCGGCGCGGGATCTCTCCGCCGCTCAGCCACGACACCCATCTTCGGTTTCTGTCCTGGGGGGCCCACGGGGGAGTCCGAGCTGCCTACCCCTCCCTTCCACTGGTCTCCGATCCCGGAAGATACCCGAGTGCTGACGACCTACACGTTGGACTTCTCCCATAAAGGGGCACCAGCCCATGTACGTTTCATTGCCCCACCGGAGCAGAGATGGGGAAGGATCGTATCCCTAAGACACCTGCCACGCAAACCCAAACCAAGATTGACCAATATACCACTACTGAGCGGAATCCGGTGGATGTAACGTCGGGGTGCTCCTCCCTTCCCGGGACCGATCATCTCTCAACTATCCTGCAGGCCATCGGCACCTCCCAGGCATCGGTTGAAGGCAAGATTGGCGAGCTCCGGGTGGATGTGGCCCTTTTACGCCAGGATCTGCGTAATGCTACAGCGCGGATCTCTGAGGCAGAGTCTCGCATATCCACGGTCGAGGATGAGCTCGGTCAGCTGAAGACCCAGATGGCCCACCTGCAAACTCGCACCCTGGAGCTCATTCGCAGAGCCGAGGACGCCGAGAACCGATCGCGCCGCAACAACCTGCGTCTGGTGGGTTTCCCGGATGGAGTCGAGCTAGGCCGCGCGGACACTTTCGTGGAGAAATGGCTGAAGTCCTGGATGCCCGAAGACACGCTCTCGGCCCATTTCGCGATTGAACGCGCTCACCGCTCCCTGGCCCCTAAGCCGCCACCCGGTGCCCCACACCGTCCCATGATTGCGAGAACCCTCAACTTCCGAGACAGGGACGCCATCCTCAATGCGGCTAGGACCCAGGGGCCCCTGAGGTTTCAGAACAACACTATCATGCTCTTCCCGGACTACACGAGGGAGGTGCAGGCCCAACGTCGTTCCTATGCTGAAGTTAAACAAAAACTCTGTAACTTGGGGTTGAGATATGGCCTCCTCTTCCCGGCCCACCTACGAGTGGTCTTCCAGGGCAAGATGATCTTTTTTGACACTCCACAAGCTGCTTGGACCTGGCTGACTGAGGAATGACCCTTGCGGGCCC
This sequence comes from Calotriton arnoldi, assembly GCA_963921515.1. Classification (NCBI taxonomy): domain Eukaryota; kingdom Metazoa; phylum Chordata; class Amphibia; order Caudata; family Salamandridae; genus Calotriton; species Calotriton arnoldi. The sequence goes on along the minus strand of CAWUFW010002778.1, from coordinate 2,040,161 downwards.
AGCCAGTCCCCTCAACCGTCTCATCTGGTTCTCCGACAAAGAGCTTGCCCCCTCCCAGACAACAGCGCAGACGCACGCAGTCCCGCAGGAGACGGGGTCGGCGTCGGCGTCACCCAACCCAGGCGCCCGGAGACCTGTCGCTGCGGGGACCCCCCCCGGCCCTCCGAGATCGCAGCCGACCCAACTCCGTGAATGATCTTTATCGTGGCCCGGACCCCCTAGATGTGCAGCGCTCGGCGGCCTCAGATACTGATCTTTCTGGAAGTCCCCTGCTCCGGGGGTTCGGGGGGGAGGCAGATGCCGGACTTACGGAAACCCTGACTGACTAATGCATGAGCAGAACTTCGCGAACACAGCTCATCCAAAGTACGCCGAGGACAAGTATCATATCCGCCATTGTGGAGGGGTCCACCGTTACCATGCTGTACCCAGCTAAGCGTTTCAGCTTAGCCCATTGTTATTGTTAACCTTTCTTTTGTTCCAGGGCGACAGATGCTTCGGTTCCGGAAGTATAAGGAGGGAGTGGTTGGGGGGACAAGGGGGGTATTGTTGTCCCTAGGGACACTCTTGATCTGGCTCCGGTTGAGCCGCTTTTGTCTGTTACTCACAGCACCTCTGCATTTGCACACCACAGAGCCAACTTCAGACAGCGCGCCACTCTGTGCGAGCCACACCCACACATTCAGGCCATAAGCCGCCGCTCTTCGTGGGGCCCGGAACCCTTTGGCCCACTCCTCATACGCACTACCCACGTCCCAAATGTCTACTACCGGTAAATCCCTCCATCTTCTCTCATGGAACGTGAACGGATTATTAGATCGCATCAAGCGCACAGCGGTCCTCAAATGCGCCCAACGCCACGCGCCCGACGTTCTCCTGCTCCAGGAGACCCACCTACTGGGAACTCACTGCCCCTTTCTTGGGAGATATGGGTTTGACAGGGTGTGGCACTCAGGCTTTGCGCGCGGTTTCCGAGGGGTCGCTATTCTGCTACGACGGGGGCTTCCCTTCACCCCCAGCCACACTGTGACGGACAAGCAGGGTCGATATGTGATATGTCCGGCAAGCTTGAAGGAAACACCCTGAACCTGCTCTCTGTTTATATCCCCCCTACAACACTCGCCTCTACCCTTCACCACATCACAGACACAATCTCCGCCCTACCCCCGGGTCAGACTGTAATCGGGACGACTTCAACGCGGTCATGCAACCCACACTTGACGCGACTGGCGTGCCTTCCCCGACGAGATTGGCCCACGCCAAGAAGCTATCCGATTGGGCGGTCGCTCTCGGTTTGTGCGACGTCTTGCGGATCTGGCATCCTCGGGCCGTTCAATATACTCATACTTCGGCGGCCCACCACACGCACTCTCACATTGACCTACTCCTCTTACCTGCCACCGATTGCCAATGCGTTTCGGCCATCTCTATCCTCCCCCGGGGGATTTCGGACCATTCAGCCCTGTCACTACACCTGGGTGGAGCCTCAGCTGGGCCTCGGACGGTCTGGAGACTAAACGCGTGGTTCCTACAGGATAGGGAGGTGAGAGAAGCGATAGAAGTGGAATTGCGACACTACTTCCTTACCAACCAGGGGTCGGTCCCATCCCCGGGTACGCTCTGGGAGGCCGGTAAGGTCACTATCCGGGGCGTGGCCAGGGGGCAGGTGCACGCGAAGCGGACGGCACAAACCGCCCGCCTGACCCACCTCGAGGCACGGGCGACACGGTTGGAGATGGCCCTTTCTGATACTGCCGATGGTCGCCACGACAGGCAGCTTAGGGCCCTACGAGAGGAAATCAGACAGATTTCCCTTGACTCAGCCAAGGCGCTGTGGCGCTCTTCTGTGGCTCGAATTTACGGCTGGGGTGATAAGAATGGGAAGTTATTACACAATCTGATTTCTTACCCTATGGCAAACAGGATCGTCCCTGAAATCTGTGACGCCACCGGGATCGTACATCACACTTCCCACGCAATCGCGCAGACTTTCGCTGATTATTATGCCCAGCTGTACTCTGCCCGTACCCCTGAGGGTACCCTCTCGGAGATGCTTGACCAGACGGCGACCCAGCTCCCCTGCCTTACCACGACGGAATCTGCAGACTTAGACCTCCCTTTCACCCCGGAGGAGATACATGGAGCCATTTCCCTGTTGAAATCTGGGAAGACGCCCGGACCAGACGGCTTCCCGCAGGAGTATTATGCGACCTACAGAGACCTGCTGGTCCCTCATCTAGTAGAGCTTTACCAACATGTCGCCGAGACAGGCTCCTTTCCCCCCGAGACTGACGTAGCCACTATCGTTGTGATCCCCAAGACCCAGCCACCCTCGACCGCCTGCGCGGACTACCGCCCGATCTCATTAATCAACACTGAAATGAAGATTTTCGCCACAGCCCTAGCCCAGCGTCTCCGCCCCCTCCTACACAAATTGGTCCACCCGGACCAGTGCGGCTTCATGCCAGCGCGCGGCACCAGACACTGCATAGGGCGCCTTCATCTCGCCCTTGCCCATCGCCAACTCCTCACGCTGTATTTGGCCCTCTTACTGGTAGACTTCGAGAAGGCCTTCGACACGGTGGACTGGAAGTATCTGGAGGACGTTCTCTCGACGATGGGTTTCGGCCACCACTTCCGTCGCCTTGTTCGAGTCCTGTACTCCAGCCCTAGGGCCAGAGACCTCACCAATGGCGCCCTCTCAAGGGCTTTTCCGATTCGGAGAGGCACGCGGCAGGGGTGCCCCCTCTCACCCCTACTATTTGCACTGGCGTGGAACCCCTGGCCTGCCTCATTCGACATGACCACTGAGTCCAGGGATGGACTTGGGGAACCCATCATGTGGATAAAATTGCCTTGTGCGCGGACGACGTCCTGCTCTTCTTGGCGGATCCAGAGAGCTCTGGTCCTCGTTGTCTTGAGGTGCTCCACGTCTTCGAAAACGTCTCCGGTCTGCGGCTCAACCCGACCAAGTCTACCCTAGTTCCCCTCCATCTATCTAGGGCATGCTTTGACTGGCAATCAACTATCCCCATCAGAAGGCAATCATTTAAGTACCTCGGGATCTGGGTGGCCCTACTCCCGGAGCTGGAATGGGCACTAAACATTACCCCCTTGGTCACTAAAGCCAAGGAAGACCTCAGGCGCTGGCAAGCCCTGACACTTAACCCCCTCGGGAGGGGAGCACTGTTCAAAATGATGGTCCTCCCCCGCTTTCTATACATTATTCAGAACACCTCCTTTCACTTCCCGAGCAGCTGGTTCAAAGAATTAGACGGGGTGGTCACGAGGTTTCTGTGGGGGGGAGGGAGGCCGCGTATTGCCCTGAGCTGTTGCAGGATCCCACCCTTTGATGGGGGCATGGGTATGACCGATCTCCACCTATACTATCTAGCCGCCAGGCTCCTCATCATCCACGACTGGTTCACTGGGGGTTGGTCCGACCCGGCCTATATGACTGAACTCAGGGACCTAGACTTCCCCCAGATCCAGGCGTATTTATACAGGACCCCTATCCCCCAGGGATACCACCAATTACCAGAGCGGTCCTGGTGACTTGGCGCACAGCCCTGCGGCATACATGCTGGGACAAGCGACTCACTCAACACACACCCCTCTGGCAGGGCTCATGGCTGCGGGAGGTGGCGACCCTCACGGGTTTCCGGATGTGGGACCATATAGGGGTATCCCTCCTTGGGGATGTGTGGGCGGGGGATCATATTAGAGCTTTCCTGCACTTACAGGTGCGTTACACCCTCCACACCTCTCAATTCTACAAATACCTGCAGTTCCGTCACGCACTCAACGCACACATCCAAACAGGTACGCCACTCCCCGAGTTTACCCCGCTGGAGGCCCAAGTCATGATGGGGAACCTGGGGAGGGGCGGGGTGTCCCGGATTTACCGCTCCCTGGTCAATAATGGTCCGACAACTCTGGCCTCACTCCGGGCCCGCTGGGAGGGATGGTTGGGCCCTCTGGAGGAGGAGGGCTGGCGGGACGCCCTTATGGCCCCTAAAACCCTCACGACTTCATCCAAACTACGCCTCATTCAACTCTATTACCTACACAGTCCGAACTCACACAGGCCCTGGGCTGGCAGGTTCCCCATGATCCCCTTCGCCTCATCCTGGGTGTGCTGGATGGACTAGATGGCTCTAGGGCAGATAAACAATTCCTTGGGACGGCCATCGCTGTGGCCAAAAGGGACATTGCAGCGACCTGGGCGCAGGTTAACCCCCCCACCATACGAAAATGGCGCAGCGGGGTGGATTGGTGCGCTGCTCAGGAGGAACCCCTATTCGAGGCACGCGGATGCCCAGCGAAATTCACCCGGGTCTGGGGTAAATGGCTGAATCTAATACACTAACGCTACACCACCTGTTTTCATATGCACCTATGTATTGCTTCCCAGTCTTGGAGGACCATATGAATTTCAATACTGTGATTGGGACTTATGCCGCCAGTGGTGGGCGCGATTCGAATCAAGTTGAAATGTATGTGCTGTCATTCTGTTTTGTTTTTAAAATAATAAAATTTAATTTTCAAAAAAAAAAAATATCGAAGTACAAAATATCGTTTTTTTTAAATGTATAAAAAATAATGTAAAATAAATTAAATAATACATATAACTTTTAAAAAAATTAGAATTATTAGAAAATGTTAATAATTATAAGTAATAAATGTAATGTAAAAATAAATTAAACATACATATATAATATATATATATATATATATATATGCCTTTGTACTTTTATTGAACAGTCTGACTATCTTGATCCAAATCAAGCAGGGTTTCGCCCAGCCCATTCCACTGAGGCAGTGATACTTACTGTTCTGGACACGCTTCGGAAAGAAGTTGACAAGGGCTCCCCCCAGGTCCTGGTGCTACTAGATCTATCTGCGGCATTTGACATGGTCGATCATTGGTATTCTGATCGACCGTGTCAGGACTGCCGGCATCAAGGGGAGGGCATCTAACTGGATTGAGTCATTTCTTGAGGAACGCACTCAGTCAGTGCGTCTCTCCCAGTTTTCTGCACCTAAAATGGCAACGACATGTGGAGTTCCACAGGGCTCCTCGTTGTCGCCCCATTTATTCAACCTCTATCTCCTTCCCTTACTTCATTCCCTCAGAAACAGGAAAGTATGCACGTACAACTACGCAGATGATATGCAACTGGTGTTCTCTATCAATAACTTACCTGAGTCGATATCTGAATTCCAGGCAACAATGTTGCACATTCGCGACTGGATGAATAACAACCAGCTAAGATTAAATCCGGACAAAACAGAAGTGATTCTGTTGGGTGGTCCCTTGAACCCATGGAATGCACAGTTTTGGCCGAATGAACTGGGTTCCCCACCCAATACTTCTCCCTCAGCCAAAAGTCTGGGAGTGATCATTAATAGTGATCTTACCATGAAAGCTCAGATAGGAGCAGTAACTTCCACTTGTTTTTTTCAACTGAGGAAAATAAGAAAGATTAGGAGATTGCTTACACTGGAAGCCTTAATTCAGGTGGTCCTAGCCATGGTGATATCACATCTGGACTATGCCAATTCTTTATATTTTGGCATACCACTTTATCTCATCAAGAGACTGCAAATGGTACAGAACCAGGCTGCCAGATTAATATCCCAACAACCAAGATGGGAACACATCACTCCCACCATGAAAGAACTACACTGGCTTCCCATTCCACAAAGATGTGCGTTTAAGGTTGGTTGCCTTATCTTTAAAACTCTGTATGGTGCTAGCCCAAAATTTATATCCAGACTCGTTCAGAAATACGTACCTGCACGTAGTCTACGCTCTGCACATAAGAACCTCTTAGCCATTCCTCCCTATAAACGGAAACGAATGGGAGGCTGCAGGTTTGCAGTATTAGCACCCAGTTTCTGGAACACTCTTCCTTTGGACATAAGAACTTGTACTGAATTCACAAGGTTCCGAAGACTTCTTAAGACTTGGCTATTCACCCAAGCGTACAACTAGTTCAGACAATTGAATACAGGGGGCCCCAACAGTTCCTTAAGTTTAGCGCCAAGAAACCAACTGGTGTACGTGCGCTCTATAAGAAATTTTAACATAACATAACATAAAATGTAATATATATATTTACTTAATAATAAAGAAATAATTATTTTAATAAATTATAAAATGTTAGAAATATATAAAAAATTATAAATACATATATATATATACATACACCTGTAACATAAAAATAAAATATATATATATATATATATTATAAATTAAAATATTAAAAAATTTATTATTTTTTAAAACTACATTTTACACTACATTGAGTACAACAGTAGAGAAAGTGTTGGATAGCGGAGGTGAATAAATTACTATTCCCACTCCAGCTTGTGCAACAGTAGGGAAAATGTTGAATAGCGGAGGGGAATAATTTACTATTCCCACTCCAGCGAGTGCAACAGTAGGGAAAGTGTTGGATAACGGAGGGGTAAAAATTACTATTCCCACTCCAGCGAGTGCAACAGTAGGGAAAGTGTTGGATAGTGGAGGGGTAAAAATTACTATTCCCACTCCAACTAATACAACGTTATAGAAAGTGTTGGATAGCGTAGGGGTAAAAATTACTATTCCCTCTCCAGGGAGTGCAACAGTAGGGAAAGTGTTGCAGAGCGGAGGGGAATAAATTACTATTCCCACTCCAATGAGTGCAACAGTAGGGAAAGTGTTGGATAGCGGAGGGGATAAAACAAAACATTACTGCCATTGAACCTAAATCCCCAAACAAAATAAAAACAAAACAATTACTAACAATATTTATCAATTAATAAATGAATATTAATGATCAACCCACAACGCACTCCAGAAAAAATGACACAATTAACATAATTACCAATTAATTAATAATAATTAACAACAAATTAATAAATAATTAATAATACATTAATTACCACAATTAACAATATAAAATATTAAATACATAAATATAAATTAATTTAATAAAAAAATTAATTAATTATAATTAAATTACTTCCCACCCTATTCCCCTATCAACCCACAACCCGCTCCTAAAAAAATGACACAATTAACATAATTACCAATTAATTATTACTAATTAACAACCAATTAATAAATAATTAATAATAAATTAATTCCCACAATTAACAATATAAAATATTAAATACATAAATATTAATTAATAAAAAATATTAATAAATTAATTATAATTAAATTACTTCCCACCCTATTCCCCTATAAACTCACAACCCGTTACGGAACTAAAACGCAAAATTTAATTAAAATAAAATTAATAACTTCTAAAAATTATTAATAAATTAATTATAATTAAATTACTTCCCACCCTATTCCCCTATAAACCCACAACCCGCTACGGAACTAAAACGCAAAATTTATTCAAATAAAATTAATAACTTCTAAAAATGTAACACATATATTAAAAAACAAATGCAATACTTAGACAAAAAAATAGAACACATACATTTAAAATACATACTAAAATACATAACACTAACTAAAAAAAGATATTTTTAACAACTATAGTTTTGCAAACGATATTAATTACTTCGATATTTTTTAAAACGATATTAATGACTTTGATACTGTTAAAAACGATATTACTTACCTTAGACTCGATATTCTTGACCACGATATTCTGACAGTCGATATTTTTGTATCACAATATTCTGCACTCGATATTAGTGCAAGTCAACATAAAAAACTCGATATTTAGACTGTTTACCATTTTCAGTAGTTACTAAACATCGAATTCAATGGTGAAGTCGAATATGTAAAAAATATTAAGGAAAAGTACCTTTTAGTAAGTTACCTTTTCCCTGCTTGAAGTTCCTGGAGGCTAATTTGTATCGACTTTCCAGCTTGTCCCAGCCAGCTATTAACCTGGAGTAGGTGGAAAAAGGTGTGACATACCTCCCAGGAGCAAATATAGGCAGGTCTGATTCAACAGAGATGGCTCGTCTGAACTCTACAAAATATGCAGGGTGGCGGCTGTGGGCATCATTTTTGACACTACACTGACAAATCCTGCTTGAGTATCAAATCTCCTTGACAGGTCTGCTGGGTTCACAGTGGGGTGCACTAAAAAGGAGAGAACAGGACGCCAAGAAAATTCTTGTGTATCCTCTTTCTGCATGCTGAAAGACCCTGGTTTTGCCCTATTAGACGTTTGTCACTGGGTTTGTTGTGGGTCCAGTACTGGATTTTAGTGTTAGATGTAGGAGAACTCTAGGATTACCATAGTACACTCACAAACCCCCAGCCCTTTAGAGCCCAAGTTTAGTGTGGCTGAAGACTTTCACCATCGTGAAAATGCCTTGACACGTTGCATTTTGCGCCTGTTTGCTGTAAGGCGAAAATTAACTATGGAAAAAGTGGTTAGGGTTGACCCTGGGAACTTTTGCTCCATTGGTTAGGGAATGGTTGGTGTCAGACCATCCACTAGCTAATGCAAGGCATAAATGTAGCATCTCCTGGCACCCACTTCAGAACACTTTTTGGGCTTGCATAAGATCAGAAGAGGACAAGACCTGCTATCTGTGACCTGAGAGGAGCCCTGAAGGACTGGACCTGCTCCCTCTTGTACCTAGAACCAAGAAATTAACTCCATGGGTCAAGTTGGCTGACCTCCTGTGTGGCTACAGGGAGACAACAAGCTGCAAGACTAATTCAGAAAGCAAAATCTTTGGCCAATATGAACCTGGTAGGTGTATGCAGCCTGCACTCCATCACAGTCAGCCGCAAATTGCTCCTAGGCCCCAGTCTACCACGACTATTGATCATCATTGGCGGTTTGTGCTTTTTCGCTGTATTTCTACTTAAAAATTTAAAAATTCATACCTCCAGTTCCACTGATTGGATTTTTGTCATTTTGATGTCAATCAGTTTATTAATTGATTCTAGTTTGGGATTGTTTTTGTTCTGCATTTTGACTTTATCACTGTTTTGGTCCTGCATAAATACTTTACACATTACCCTAAGTTAAGGTAGCTGCTCTTGCATACCTACCAGGGGGTTGAGCTAAGGTTAATTTAGTGACTTTAAGGGTTCACCGTGACAAGAGTTGTGAATAACCCTTAAAGTGGGCTTAGCGCACCTTAAATAATAATCCAGTTTATTTCAAACACATTAACAAAATCCATATTTTAGTCAAATCTGAAAGAAGAATGCACTTAAATCAGTTCTCCAAAGAATTTACTCAGTTCAGAGATTAAATATCTAGAAGTTCATTTATTCAACTAATTTGCAAGTAAATAAAGTCCACTTTATCCAGGTTTACTAAGTAAGAATAGTAAGACAATATAATGTCCCTAGAAAATTCCAATACTGCACTGTTCCTCTTCTTCAACCCCGTCTTTACCTCTTGAGGAGTTCAAGCCCCAACGACAGGTCTCTCTGCAAGTGTGTTAACTTTTGCAAACAAAACGTTTTTTCTATTTCCATTATACATTCATGTTACACATTTATAACAATGACCTGCAAGAACCTGAAGTCTTGTTTTATTCCTGTCTCATCATGGTGATCATGGTGAGTGTTCAAGTAAGTTGGGATGGCGATCAGTAGGGTGGTGCTACACAAGCCAGTCCTCAGAAGAATGAACATTTAGCATTTATGTGATGGGAAGAAGTCCTTCTGCAAGGCGAAGGCATCTCACGCTCAAATTGTTTTCACTTTGCCTGACTCTGGACGATGTCAAAGAATGGACTCCACTTCCTCCATTATGATGGAGAGTGGATTTAAATGCAGGATGTCATATTTTATCTGGTAAGTCTGCATGTTTTCAGTTGCTACTAATTTTCAGCTATGTCATATTCCAAGCACTCGCTTTTTCCTTAAAAGTACCTTGCTAAAAGAAGGCATTATAGCTCTGGAAAGTGATCCTATAACCACAAGCACCTTAAAAAGCACAGACACCATTCTTTATCTAAGGTGCAACAGATAAATTGGATGTAGATGTATTAAAAGCGGTCTCTGCAGCTCCAAAAAAATGGCTGCAATCCTCACAGCCAGTACATTATCCTTCCTTAGATACCCAGAAAGAGCCAGTAGATGAAACGCTGGGTACAAATCCTTATTCTAATGATACTCCCAGTATGAAAACTAGGTGAAAATATATTAAGAGGGAGGTTTTGAATGAGAATGTATCCCACTTATGAGCGAATATGGGTTTTGAGAATCCATTTGAAGCTTCAACTTCCCAGGAGGCTAATCTATTCTCAAGATACTTACCTTCAGAAACCCAAAGCCTTTCTCTACACCAGAAGGCAACAGAGGAAAACCACCTACTCAACGCCTCCAAGTCCGGCTTCTGCTCAAACCACAGCTCCGAGGCTGCCGTAATAGAAGCAACCGATGACATCAGAGCCATCCTCAACCGAGGTGAACCTGCAGCCCTGATCCTCCTCGACCTCTCAGCGGCCTTCGACACCATATCCCACCACACCCTTATCGCTAGACTCCACCACATCGGCATCAGAGGAAATGCCCTCATTTGGATCTTCTCCTTACTCACAGGACGCACACAAAGAATGCACCTCCCTCCTTTCACCTCCGAACCCAAAAAATCATCTGCGGAGTCCCCCAGGGATTGTCCCTCAGCCCCACCCTCTTCAACGCCTACATGACCCCACACTCTCCCTCTCGGAAGACACCGCCACCACCAAACATAACTCCAGAACGCCATGACCAACGATCCCGAATGGATGAAATCCAACTGCCTGAAACTGAACATAGACAAATCCGGAGCTCTCATCTTCGGAAAGAGTTCCTCCCCATGGGACGACACATGGTCGCCCTAGGCACTCTAACCCGCACCGACCCCCACCGACCACGCCTGGATCCTCAGCGTCATCCTGGACAGCAACCTCCCCATGAAACGCCAGGTCAATGCAGTCACCTCCTCATGCTTTCACATCCTCCGCATGCTTTGCAAGATTTTCAGGTGGATCCGCATCAACACTAGGAAAACAGTAACCCAAGCCTTGATCTTTATCACCACCCGACTACGGAATGCACTCCACTCCGCATCCACCACACTGCTGCTCAAGCGACTACAGACCATCCAGAGCACCGCAGCCAGACTCGTCCTCGACCTCCCAAAATGCACCAGCAGTTCCCCCGACTTCAGAAACCTTCACTGGCTCCCCATTCCGAAGAGATGCAAGTTCAAACTGCTCATCCTCGCCTACAAGGCTCTCCACAAAGCCTGACCCTCGTACATCAATCACGGCATGACTTTCCACCAACCGACCAGACAACTCCGATCCTCCTCCCTCGCCCTTACACACGTTCCCTCATCCGGCGGAGCCGCATTGGAGGACACTCTTTCTCCTACCTCACCGCCAAATCCTGGAACGGCCTCCCTCTCCACCTCCGAACCACTCCCTCCCTCGCCGACTTCAGGAAGGGACTCAAGACCTGGCTCTTCGACTGTGGCTCACCGCACCCCAGCGCCTGGATACCCCTCGGGTGGCAAGCCGAGCTTAACAAATACTGTTTGATTGAGGATATGCAGAAGTTAATTCAGCTAGATGGGAAAGGTCCAGAAAAATCCTGAATGCCAAAATATTTTAATTAATTATATCATCTGCAGGATTGTCACAGGATGTTCCCAGATATTATCAAAATTAATTCTAACTTTTCTGACAGGTTGTTCACTCATTGCGTCTGAGGATTGTACTCCATCTGATAATATTGAGAAGAGGGAAGACTTAGCCTTAAAAGACAACATGCAGCTACTTGCTTTACTTTGAGAGCACAAGTATATGCAGCAGTCGCAGCCGGTATGACTCGCAGGTGGGGGGGGGTGGGGAGGGCCGAGTGGGGAGGGGGTCGCGTGGGAGGGGGGGTTAATTTTTTGTTAAAAAAGTTAAATTAACTTACCTTTGCTGGCCCGTCCCGCGTCTTCGGTCTGCGTCGTCCTCTCTACAACAGGAAGCAGCCGCAGGCAGCCTCCCTCCCCTCCCCTACGCCAATCACAACACTGCAATCGCAGCCTTGTGATTGGCTGGGAAGCCGACCCCACAGGCGTCTATGGGGAGGCCATTTTCTCTATTTAGGCTGCATGCAGCCTACATAGAGAAAATGCAGAGTGCGTATGACTGGTTGGTCGGCCCTGGGGCTGACCAAACAGTCAGGGCCCACGACAGTGGGCAAGCCACTCCTCCCCTGCCCTGGAGCAGGACCGCCCACCCGCCCTCCCCCAACCAAACCCTGCCTTCTGCTTTCTCGCAGTTCGAGAAGCAGAAACATTAAATGGTATTTAAAATACCATTTTATGTTTCTGCTTCTCGCACTGCGAGAAAGCAGTGGGGCGACGCTCCTCCGCCCACATGGAGGAGCCACCCCTGATATGCAGCTTATTCATCCACTCATTAAGGACTTTCCTAATTTAGTTTCTGCTTTGATGGAAGGTATGGACTATTCCTACCTCTTCGATGTAATTGAAAAACAGTTGAAATTTGTTTCACATATATCTTTGGACTTGATTAAAGCTTCTGCTTTTGACATTGTTACTTCTGCAGCAACAAGAAGGAATCATTGGCTACTGGTATGGAAGGGGGATTCGAATCAGAGGTCTCTGTTACTCAAGTTACCATTTGAAGGCCAAAAGCTTTTTAGTCCCTGACTGGAAAAACTTGTAAAAATTGTGATGTGCAAAAGATCAGATTCTCCATTTAGTTTTCAACTCAACTCAAACAATCTTTATTTTAGCCAAAAGCCATAAAAGAACAGTTTGAAATACATAAAACATTGTTAAAGAATCTTAGATAAAAGAATAAAAACAAGCTAAGAGCGAATATACATATCAAGATAAAACCTTAAAATACATGTATATAAAAAACAGGCTTCAGATAAGCATCATTCTCTGTCTTAATCTCCAAGTGCACATTAAATAAACAGCGAAAACAATACACTGTCTGGTATCACTTCTAAGTATTCTGAACGCGATCTTATATTCTGTCGCCCCCAGGTTTGAACAGAGTGGGAATATCCACTTCCTCCTGTAGCCATGATAGACTGGGCAAAATAAGGTAAGATGTTCAGCCGTTTCTGCCTCTCCAGGGCAAAATGGACAGGTTTTAGTAGGAGCAGGGTTTCCACTTTTGCACGTGGCAGTAAAAGCATGTGTCGGTAGCGTCCCTGGGCAAAAATTTTATAAACAAAGTCCTAGCCTTGGGGAGGGGCTCAATCTCATCCAAAAATGGCTCAAAATGATACTCAGTTTTAAACTCAACAAAGTAGGCAGTGAGGGAGCCTTCCTTGATGGAGCTTAGAGTGTGCAAATCAGCATGCTGCCAAAAGGCATTTTTCAGGACCTGCTTCGAGATTGATGCAACTTCCGTTGGTGTCGACTAAAGATTACCCAGTCCAATCTTTCTCAGGCGATCCCTGACTGACTTAAGGCAGGGGATCTTACTAGTCCCCGGGATTCCAATAACCTCCTCTAGGGCCTTATGGATAATGGAAAGTTCAGGGACTGTCCATATTACCTGCCAGTACAATAGAGCTTTCAAGGCTACCATATCATTAATGTGCATTAGCGCATAGTCTAGCTGCAATGGGTGTATCGGAGTGCTTGCTGGGAGATTATTTAGGCTTCTTATAAGCTGATTTTCTATTTGCACAAAAGACCTGACATCTGCTGTACCCCATAGTTCAGCTCCATGTAAGGAGGCCCCCAATGCCTGGCACCTATATATCTCGAGGGCTGAAGTAACTGGGTGATATGTCAATGCACCAAAAGCCCTCAAAATAGCCCCACAGTATTGTTCAAGTTTAATCTTGCACTTTTCGATGTGCGGTAGCCAATCAGATTGATCAGAGAGAGCACCCCCCAGGTAATCAAACACTTTAACCTGTTCCAAGCATTCCCCATTAAGAGCAGGAGTTCTACAGGATGATGAGCAAGGGTTAAATACCATATATTTGTTTTTTCCCACATTAATCTCCAGTCCATGCTGTTTGCAAAAAACCCCAAAGTGGTACTCCAGTTTTAGGGCACCCATTGGCGTTCTGGAGAGCAAAAGAGTATCATCCGCAAACAGGAGGGCTGGTACTTTATGGCCAGCCAAAAGTGGAGCATCACCCTCACAACTTTCTAGATGAGATACTAAACCATTGATGTAAAGAAGGAAGACGGTTGGGGCCAGCACACAACCCTGCCTCACTCTCCGATTTACACAGATGGGGTCCGTTAGCTCACCCTTGGGGCCGCACCTAACCTGCGCATAATTATTTGAATGCAGCCTGATGATAATATTAAGATAGGCAGCTCTGCCAAAACCCTCCATAAGGATACTCTAGGTACTAAATCAAATGCTGATTGGAGGCCAACAGAAATTACATAAAGACGACCTCCCCTCAGCAAAACATACTTCCAATATATCAGTTGGAGGCGAAGGACCTGATCTATTGTACCTATGCCTTCTCTGAAGCCCGCTTGAAATTGGGACAGCACATCTGCTTTCACCATCCATTCAGTCAGCCTGTCTAGGATAGTACGGCTGAACAGTTTTTGGGCACTATCAATAAGACTGATTGGCCTATAGTTAACAGGAGACGATCTACAGCCTTTTTTAAAAATAGGGATTATCTTTGCCCAAGTTGAAGGCAGGGGAGCACCAACCAATAACGTGTTGAAAAATAAAACAAAATATGGGCACCAAATATCCTTAAAAATCTTGAACAAGTCACCAGGGACTTTGTCCAGACCTTGAACTTTATTGGGTGTAATCATATCAACTGCCTTACAGATCTCAAGGGTTGTTATGGGATGTACCAGCTGCAGTGCTGTAGCTCATCACCATCAGCTATGGTCTAGCATAGAACCACATCTACAACTGGGTCTAGGCCCTTCTCTCCAGAACACTGGTTAGGATTTGTATCCCCAGCATACAGCTCGGTGAAATGTTTAACCCAGTCATTGGCTGGTATATTATTCCCAAGTGCAGAAAGACTTCCTAGATCGCCATCACCTGCCAAACGCCAGAAGGTGCGGTAGTCTCTACTTTTGGCAGCATTCAGCATTAAGGTCCATCTACTGCATCCCCACTCTCTATTAGCTTTGGTGATGGTGTCTTTGGAAAGCTTCCTAGCTGCCCGAACTTCAAGTCTGTGCCCTAAACTAATAGTTTCCAACAGGGCACATTTAGCTTCCTTACAGGGCTTGGTGTACCAGGAGTCCTCCTTATTCCTAGTTTTAGCACCTCGAGATTCCTTGGTGAGTAATGTCCTGAGGGATGCAAACATTAAATTATTTGATGCACTAACAGCCTCCCTAATGTCTGGGTGCATACTAGGGACTGTCTCACCTGCCATTGCTTCCAGCCCTGCTATTATAATATGTAAGACCCTGTCAAGGGTTTCCTCTGACTCCACTACCATACTCCACTTGAGTCTACACCGACTACTGACTGGGACCAGTCTCTGATCTAAAATTGCATTAGGGCCTATAGGGAGAAAATGACCCAACGCTGCCAGTGTGAGACTCAAAGCGTTGTGGTCACTATCCTGCCTCGGAATTACCACCATATCATCTAATGCTGGCCATAGCCTAATATCTAAAAGAATATAATCTATCAGGCTGGAGCAATGCACGCAGTTAAATGTATCTTTCCCTTCTTTGTCAGATTTGGTTCTCCCATTACAGGCCAGAAGGCCAAGACTGAGGGTGAATGCATTCAACTACAATACTGCACCAGACCATCGTTTCACAGGTGCTGTGAGCCCCGGGATGTCCCAAACATGATTTTCCTCGATACTAAGATCTTCACAAGTGAAAGATAAAGGTTCAAATTTACAGTTAAAATTTCCCGCAACTATCATGTAGGGATTAGCATGGAAATCAGCCAGATGGGCTGCAATCAGCTCAAATACATGGGACTCAGCTCCGTTACTCCTGGGTCTACAATACACATTGTGCAAATGGAACACGACACCCGAAGGGGACGAATAGGAGATGCATTGAGCGTCTAGGCTGTTCAAAGGTACCATCTTAACTGTGCTGCAAAGTGTAGTCTTGGCCCAAACAGTCAAACCCCCGAGGGTCTACCTCTACCTGAGAAAATAGCAGGGACAAAAAGATTAGCATACCCTGTGTGAAGTTTCTGAGCCATTGCCCACGTCTCTTGGAATACACAAATATCAAACCGGTCTATAAAGGAACCCCATAACGGGCAGGTGAGCTTAGAAGCAAACCCAGCACCATTCCAAGAAATCAACTTTGTAAAGTTAGAAGGCCTGGTGGTGGGGGTGGTCTAGATCAAGAGTACCTGAAACCATTGGCCGGGTAGAGAAGAGGTCATTATGCTTGGTTGATGGTACACAGACGTCAGAATGAATGTTCACTGGGCTAGAATGGATGGTTGTTGTTGAATTAGGGACAGCCGACATCTGACAAAAATGTACTTGTATCTCCACCCTGGCAGGTCTTTTGGATGAGGGATTATCATAATTGTTGTTTTCAATGGGGCGTCAATCCTGATCATCTAGATTGGTTAAAGGTAGAACCTATTAGAGGTAGAGAAGGCCACCCCAGCACCACTGTTCGCCCCATAGACAACAGGACCTGAAGGACTCCACCTCACCGACTGGGAAGGCCTGTAAAAGAAACCAAGGGGGACCAAAGAAATGCCATCTCTCTGTAAACAAGTTCGCAGTGCACAGCCAGTCAACGTTTGAGCGAGAGCGGGGGTCCTACAATTAATGACCACGCAATCCCCATGAATGTTTTTGGCCCTTGGCCCAAACCCATCCCACTCTGCTCACTAGCAGGATATCCTCGTAGTCTGATAAAGAGGAATTAGTATTGGATTCCAACCAATAACATACTTTATTTTTAAGGTTGGCAAAAGATTCATTGCTAGAGCCCTGAAGAGAGGGAAAACCAATAAGAACAGCACCATCAGGACAGCAATCAGGAGGGAGATTAGGTCGAGGAAGCACCTGACTGTTGGATTCGTTTTCAACCTCCCTTGTCTTCCTTACTTAAACCATTGCAGAGATATCCTCTGATGGTTATAGGCAGAGGTTGAACTGTGAGATGAAGAGTAAGAGTAAGAAATGCTGCATCTGATCCTAAAGTGTGTCTCCCATCTATTTCTCCTGGAAATCAGCCTTACTGACTAGTCCCCTCCTTCTTCAAATCAGGTAAGGTATCAACTGAAACATTTCTACAATTAATTGTCTCTGTTTTTATGGTGCTTGTGCCTAGAGTGCCACCCTTCAGAGCTACAGTGCCTTCTTTTATCAAGGTACTTGCGAAGAGAAAGCAAGTGCTTGGAATATGACATAGCAGAGACTTAGTAGCAACTGAAAACATTGGGGCCTAATTCACTGAGGTAACTTGCACTTCTGAGAAATTTTCACTTTTGAGTCAGTTTGCTTTCTTTTGGGTTTTTACAAAATAAGTAACTTACATGTCTCCAGCAAATTAAAGGGCCTGAGGACTATCTAAGTAGGGCCTAACAAGAATTATAACAGTGAAATTGTACGCTCATGGTTTGTCAAAGTGGGTGATCAACACCAAAACTCTTGTCTCCTATGGTAATCTGTGAGATTACATGTAACCAAATCCTTCCCACAGTCTGTAACATAAGGTGATAACAATCTACTATTAGAGGCCTGTTGGCTATACTATATGCACCTGGCATAACATTTCTCTGCAAACCAACCAAGCCTAAAACTGTTATCATTGGCTGTCACCATAACCAACTCAGGTCCATTGTACTGAGTGTAAACTTTCTCACAAGGCAGCCATCAGGCATGAAGTTCTAAAATTGCAAATTTAAGCAAAATTACAGTTGGCAAATCCAAATGCTATCTTTAACAGGGCTTAGCAGGGATTCTCACAGTGCAAATATTTTATGCCCATGGTTGGTCAGAGGTGGTAACCATAACTATTGTCTACTAAAGTAATCTGTGAGATTCCATGTAACAAAAAAATTATAGGCTTTAATTCACAGTAAGAACTATTTATTCTTAAATGCCTATTGACTTTACCAAATGCTTTTTACAGTCAATATACCTGGTCTCCCGCCTTTATCATAACTTTTCATATTAAATTATTAGACCTATAGTCTTTATCATTAGGTTGTCATCATAACCATCTCAATCCTACTGTGCTGAGCTTAAGCTTTCCACAATGCAGCCATCCAGCATACAACCATAAAAGTATAAACAAATAGACAATTAGAGTTGGCAAAGCAAAATACCAAGCCTCCTAAGACAGCGTAACAAGGATTATTGTAGTGCATATCTTCTATCCCCATGGTTTGCTTGGGTGGATCACCAACACCAAAATCATTGCCTACTACGATGGCACAGTGTAATAACAATACATCCTTAAAAGCCTATTGTCTTTAACATGTTGTCTTTAACACATACTACTCACAATAAGTAGGTCAGGCCTACTCGCTTTGTCATAACGTGTCATAATAAAAGATCAAACCTATAAAATCTGGCATGATTTTTCCCAGTGAACCTTTACCATTGCCTTTACACTTTGCCGAACACCGGACTATTCAAGTGTCCATAAACTGGCAACCATAATGCATAGAGTTATGAATTTACAAATATATAGAAAAATACAGCTTGCAAAATAATATACAACCCTTCTCAACATGCCTAACAAGAATCATCACAGTGAAAACTCCCAGGTTTTGTCAGAGTGGGTGGCCAACACCAAAACTCTTGCCTACTGCGGTAATCTGTGATATTACATGTAAAATACCTGTCTATAGCATGTAACACAATATTGTAGTGTAGTTCCTATTTCCCTAATAGGCTCTACGCATTGGAATAATATAACCTATAGGTTTGACATAGGACTAAGGTCGGTATGTCCCTATCGATTATATTAAACTTAATTACCTGTGCCAGCTAGCTCAGAGGCCACTAGAAACTCCTTGAGAACAAGAAGGGAGTAGTTTCTGGCAACAGAAAAACATGACAACTTTGTTTCCCTTTAGAAGCGGAACATGTCTCAGAATCGTGGAAACAATAGATAACAGTTTCACTCATTCAATCGTGCATGCTTAGTTTCTACAGAGTTACACAGAAAGGAAAGACGGGCGTTTCAATAAAAAGGGTTTTATGGAACAGTCTTGTTTCTCGTGTAAGAGATATGTGCTGTTATGATCACAAGACAGAATGCAAGATAAATAATGTACAGCGTAAGCAGTAGAAATAAATAATACTGCATTAGCATTATCTTTTAGCATATATTCACGTACATAAATAACATGAGCTAAGAATGCGAGTACTCATACGATGCGTCTCTAAGCTAGTTCTACCCCAGTGTACCTAACCTAGTCTAGGTGTAGGGAAGAGTAGAAGTAGGTGGAGTATTCTCTAGTATGGTAGACTAAGAGTATGTTAAGTCTAGTATGCCAAGAGTTCCTCTAGGATCTAGTCAGCTCCATACCTTGAGAATGAGAGAGGTGGGAATCTCCTGCCGGATCTTGGAACTCTAACACCCCGCGAAGGGAGTCAGAACACTGGAAGCTGGATTCGTCTGCGTGCAGGAATGACAGCGTCTTCTCAGTGCGTCAGGCCGGGATACGGGCTCCTCTGAAGTCGAGGTCTCCTCTAACTTGCTTGGGCAAGGGAAGGTATATTTATACCTGGTAGGTGTCGAGGAATGTTAGCATTGACGTGAAGTCGGACAGAGGAAGACGTCAGGAATGAACCCTTAAGGTATCACGGTTCATACATAATAGATGAGTTCTTGGAGAAATGAATAGTCCTGTGTTAGGGGAACTCCCGAAGCTTAAGGGTCTGGTTTCTAAGAACTCGTTGTGACGTTAGGGTGGACGGATGTCGGTGACCATGCCTGTATTTGGAGTGCACGGTTAATGCCTAAATAAGGACAGGGATTCTATGCCTATATAAGGGCAAGGCGAATTGTGCCTATATAAGGACATGATTCAGGAAAACCTATATACGGACCCCTAAAGCGGAATACAACACCCACTCCATCTTCGATTGAACGATAATACTAAATGCTAAACATTTAAATGCTAAACATAAAATTGTGTACCACATATTACTAAAAACATTTCTAAAAGCATTTTAAAAGAAGCTTAAAACTGTTGAAATGCCATAGGTACTGTACATTTTAAAGCATCGTTTTCATTCTAAGCATATAACGGAAGTAGAATGCAACGTGAATGAAACAGTAATATATACATATGATGAAATGGTAGATAAGTTCTTACAATCAAAGCCATTGCATATTATGGAAAATGAAATGTTAGACAAGTAAGGTGACAATGTGTCCCTGGAAGTATTCAAAGAAGTCCTTTTTATAAGACTAGTTCTACTGTAAGCAGATTGTTCATTTGCCATGTCATCTCAAAAATTAAAAAAAAAAAGAAAATAGTTCAATTCTGGGAAAAGTTCCAAGTTTGAAAAATTTGAAGGCCAAATTTTATTGTTGCCCTGGTACACTGTGAGCTGAATCAAAGTCAGTGTATGGGTCTGGCGTAAACATTAGATCATCTATTTCCGTAGCCAAAATATCGTCCACCGAAGTTGGCGACATTTGGAACACCTCGTTCAGAATGTTAATTGCACAGAGATGAGAAACATTGCCTTCAGCAGAAGATGCAATGTTCGCGTCCGTTGTTACCTGTGTGCCCGTTGATCCATCTCGTACCTCAGTAACAGCCGGAAGCGTCTGTGAGATCTCAATGAATGCCGCCATCAGGATTGGAAGCCTCTGGGGACAACACACAGCATGGACCGTTATCGGGTCCAGCAGAGTATCGATATCCGTTGGCATGACTGATGGGAGTGTTAGACAGGTGTCTAGCATGCATTCTTCACCGCAAAACAGGCAGCGTAGAACAGGTAAGATGCAATCTTGCCAGATTGGTCTGAATGACAGGAACCACGTTGTATTAAGTTCCCGTAAACGAGGCATGCCCAAAAGCTGTACTATTCGCTCACGGCATTTCCGTTCAAGGAGGGCTCTCTCCACATCGCTCGGAGTGATGTTGGCGAAGAGGCTTGCCATAGCGTAGTAGGAGGAATAGAAACAGAATTCCTGCAACAAGTGCTAGAATTAACGGCACACCACCAAACACCGAATGTGCGAAGTTTGGGATGATTCCAAGGACAGCCTGGAAAGGTGCTAATAGTCCGGAACAGATGGTCTTAAATACATGTACAATTCCGCTTGTATCTGACATGTTAAAGATACGTCCTATCATTTCTACGAAATGTATAGGGCAGTTTGTACGAATTAAAGCTTGTATCTCAGCCGAAGTCCTTGCAACTTGTAGATCATAGGTTTCTTTGGCCGAGGTCAAAGGCACTGATTGTTGTATAAGCATGGCTTTCATTCTGCTTAAAGTATCAAATCGTATAAAAGAGACATTCAACGAAGGCCATAGAGGCGACTCCTGACTGTGTCTATTGGGGCAAACAATACTTGCATACAGCAAGTGACCCTGGAGTTGACCGTTACTAGATATGGGATGCCTGGCAACATGCCACAGCAACTCTGATCATTCAACATGAGGTAACTCCCATTAGAAAGTTGTCCAAACGTTGGATTAATCACAGCAGCTGGTGTACCCTGCTGGTGGCAGGACAAGTTTGCCACAGAACCATTACAAGCCCCGTGTAAAGAAATGTCCTGACAAATCAGTGAACCGCTTAGTGCACTTTCACAGTGTGTACCGCTTAGAAACACTTCACGATCCCCACTCCAACATCTATAGGTGTAAGGCAAATTCCAGGATTTCTTAATGTATTCTTTACCCAACCTTTCATATTTGCCTGCTTGCATCTGTCTAAGGCAATACTGAAACTGAAAAGTAGTCACAGGTAGACAAATTTTGCCATGAATACGCCATTCTGTAGCTGGTTTTTCTGCCACTGTGAATGGTAATTTTTCAAGTTTTTCAATGCTCAGTACTGTATACTTTGCTCCCCTTTGTGCAAGTTCGATCTGTTTATCAGTTAGATTGTATTCTGCAAACAGAGCCGTCGTGTTGATAAAACGCCAAGGCACATAGCCCGCACGCAAAGATCGCAGCGTCCAGCTTAATAACATAATAGAACGTAACTGTGTTTGGCCTTGTTGTAACATGGCTAAATCTTGTTCCAGTATGTCGATAGCAGAGGATACAATACTGTCCAATGAATAAATTCTGGAGGACAAAGTTGTTAACCCATTGTCGACCACAGAGAGAGTTTTCTCTAAATTAATACGATCAAGTTCACGTATTCGTTCTGCAGCCTCCATCTGTGACACCTTTGATGCAGCGGATACAATAAAAACTATTTCTCCTAGGTCACTTATCGGTCATCCAGGCGCGACTTATATTTTCTCACATCCACATGACGATGGGGCCCATGACATCGCCTAACAATCACACACACACACCTGGATTTCCTCTACACCTTTACGAATCTATACTCCTACGAGAAAGAGAAACTAAATGAAAATCATCATGATGTACCGCTGGAAGGAGCCGGAAATACCTTATTTACCTTAACCTATCGCTTTCTTAGTTATTTCTTAAGATATTCCTGCTCATTGTTTTGTCGATGGATCATCTAGTGAAAATCAGTTGATAGTGATCAAGACCAGCTAAATCACAATAACTAATTACTAATTTCACAACCATTTAGTAAATAATCACTGAGTCGTTTGATTTAAGAATCTTAACATTTATATAATTTAAAGGCATGGAAAAGAATTTAGACTTTTTATTCAATTATTCATACATTATTAAATCAAATATTTATTAAGCAAAATCAATTTTATTGCAGAAAGGAAATTTTGTCATGAGGAAAAATCCTAATTAACCTGCCTATCTTCCTAATTTAGCCTAATGATTTCTAACCTAAGTTTAAAGTTGAAAAATAACCTGATTCTCATACTCAACTGGAAAAATAAGACAGCAACAGAAACTTCAGCTCGTCAGCATCAGCTACCGCAACCCGTCTCATCTAACAGTCTTTCAGCATCTCCCGCTCAGTAAATGGATCGATCTGGAACACCAAGCACTGGAAGCCACCAACTCTCCCTCCCACTAAGAGTAGGCCTTCTTATACCCTAATTCTAACTTTGCTAACTAAATTGTTGCAACATTAATAACGCGCTTTTCTTTCATTGGTCCACTCAGTTCATTTATTCAGTTTTAATCAAATTCTCCCGGATCCAGCTTGTTCTTTTGGAATGCAAATGTTCATTTCCTTTCTCACAGTTCAAGACATGTTTCCATCCGCTTCGATCAGTACATTTGTAACTTCTTTCGATACATTCGAGAACTCTGCAGGCATTGTTCTTTCTCTTAAAACTGTTTCCCACGATTCTCTGCTGATCACCACGGCACACTATCAGTTCAAATAGGTCACATCAGCCTTGACCATTCTTGCATCCTAGCCTTTCAGCACCATCACGTGGTCAGTCTTTCTCCAACTTTTTCTCCCTTGTCATGTGTTTTCTCAGCGCATGCGTACTCTAATAAACGGCAGCCATTTTATATCGCCACTCGATTAGACTTAGAAGCACTATTTAGAAATAAACAAAACATAATTAAAATAGAGAAACATAGCCTTTTCGTTTCCCTCCCATCATCTACGTACCCCAATTAGTTATTACCTAGCAGAAAGCAACATTTAAGCTGTTCCTTACTTACCATCACTATTGTTTTTGCAACGTCACGTTTTATATTCTATGAAGCACGAATCATGCACTTATTTATTTAGTACGCAATTATTTTTATGTTATAATTAGACACACAGACATTTGTAAATAGATTATTCAGCACACATACTTGCGTGTTACCCTTCCCTCACGTACATTGTTGATTAATACACTTAAACGAACATATTTATTAATTATTTATAAAATTTGTTAGGGGTTACATTTTTTTCATTTACTCTGCTCCATCAACTCCCCCCTTTGGTGATTTTTAAATCACCACATAAAACCCAAGTTATACTTCCTTTTCAGGCAGCATATGTCTTTCATCCTTTTGCTTTTTGTTAGTTATACATCTGTTTCCATTTCATCTTGTCTTCTTGTCTCTTTATACATACTTTCTTTCATTTTCTCTAACTCAATTTCACCCATTTCTCTCTCTCTCTCTTTCATTATTCTGTTATTTCTTTTTATCTTATTTTGTCTTATTTTTCTTTTTATACACGTTATTACAATTTTCAACACCATGGCTAACAATATTGCTACAGTTGCTATTATTATAACTTTCCCTATCATTAGTCTACTCATTCTTGTTAACCAATTTGCTACTGAAGAAAACCCTCTACCAAGTTTTCCAAGGACACTTTCAACCTCCAGTGGAACTAGTTCTTTGTGTAAATTTGTAATATTTGTAATATACTTTTGTATATTTTCACTTTTATCAGGAATGTAAGTGCAACAATGTTGGACTTTCAGCATTCCACAAACTCCACCCTCTTTTGCCAAAAGAATATCAAGGGCAAGCCGATTTCGCATCACCATAGCTCTCATGGCAACCATTTCGGTATTTACCATCAAGAACCCTCCCGCAGTATCTGTAGACAAACGATCTACTACTGTGGATAATTTCCGAATTTTAAATGCATTCAAAGATATTCCCACTGCTGGTATTAATGCTCCAAAAATATCACCTACAATTTCTGAAAAACTTTCCCTCTTTCTACGTGTAAAGCTATTAATCATCTGGTATGTTCCTTTTTCTTCTCTGTCCATATGAAAGATTTTTGGAAAGACCAGGCCTACATAACAAGTTCCATACCAATGGTCCGGTAACCTGTAATAAGCTCTATTCCCACAAATATAATAGATACCTGGAAATATTGGATCTTTTCCACCTTTGAATCCCCAACCTCCCAAAATTTGATAATTGTCATGGCAGATACTGGAACCTACAAAATAATTGTCATAGACTGTCTTATTTCTCTTAATACACAACTTTCCTGTTTGCGGCCAATCTAATGTCATTGCTCTATTTATCTTTTTCCCTTCATGATTTTCTTCCTCAAACGTCCATAGATGTGTTCTTTTCTCTTTTATTGCTTCTCTTTGAAATTTCATTCTTCTTTCTTCAACCATTTCTAAAAATACCTTTTCTTCTTCCTTTAACTCACAGGTAAGGTTGTTTTTAGCTATTTCTTCTAATGTTAAAATTCTATGCTCTAAAAAGAATTCTCCTAAAACCTTTGCTTGTTTTACTTTGTTAAGTGCTGGAACTACAGGAACATTTGCGAAAATCTTATCTACATCAGTGTAATAAAACTCTAATCTACCTGTTTTATAAAATAAACTTGCTATGACACTACATGTTATTCCATAAGTTAGAGGTAGGTGATGATAAGTCACACCTTCTGACACTGATGCAGGCAACTGCATACAAACATAACAATCTCTCACATCCATTGTCTCTACATATTCGTACAACAATTTTGTAAAAACATTTTTTGAAAACTCTGCTACTGACTTATCCTTATGTAATTCTGCACTACTTCTTAAAATAACCGGTTCTTTAATATTAGTTTCTTTTTCTGGTTTAGTATCATTCTTTGCTTCTACTACAGCTATACTAATAGGAATTGTGATTGCTAAAACTATCCATACTGTCATTAATAATCCTGTACAAAAGCAGAACATTTTACACCATCTTTTTAAAAACTCACATTTATCTCTTCTATCTCTAGTATTCTCCATTTTTGTTTTTATCTTTTGTTAAATCTCAGAAAATTGTGTCACTACACCTCAGAAATGACTTAGATGCCACTCTGCACTCAAAAGTCTTTGCTTGGTACTTTCTTTTAATTCTTTTCAGAATTCTTTCGTTGTCACATCCGGTGATTTGTCATATCCAGTAAAATTGTCACATCCGGCAGAAGCACTTTAAGTCTTCTCTTCAGGTTTGTTGCACCTCACCTTTACCCATTCGGTTTCTCAGTCTCGGGTTCTCGTGAGTGTTTCTTTCTTCTTTGTAATCAGTTAGAGCGATGTACAACCACTCAGGTGACTTGTATTTTTAATTCACTTTCTTTGTTCTTTTAGACTTTTGCAATCGTTTTCCCCTTGGCTTTTCTTGTTCCTTTTGACTTGTTATTTCATTCACCTGTTCAGCACTTTTTTCTCCTGTTCTGATTATTCTGTATCTCAATTTTCTTATATAGTTGCTGGGCCAATTGTCTCCTTTTCTTGGCCTTTTGGCTTCACCTTCTTTTTCTCCTCTTTCTGATTTCCAGTTTCTTTTTCTTGATTCAGTTCTTGTTTTCTCTTCTTCTCCGCTTTCTTCAGATTCTGTTTCAATTTTCTCACAATTGTCTCTTATTTTGAAACTTATGATCTCATTTTCTTTTACTGGTGGATCTAATTTCTCCTTCTTGTGTTCCCCTATTACTGTCCCTCCTCGATGTTCTTCCGAATTGGTATTTATCTCACTCTCTGCTTCTAATTTTCCCTGTTCTTTTGTTTCACTATCTGTCCCTATTGCTCCTCGGGGTTCTTCTCGATTTTCTAGCTTTTTAATTGTCTCTTTCCCTTCTTTGTCTATTGATATTACTTTTGAAGGATTTCCACCATAACTTGTACTTGGTTGCTCATTTAGATCATTTTCTTGTTCATTCTCTTCTCTAATTGGTTCAAATCCCCAAGTTCTCCTTCGAAATTCTTCACAGTTTTCAACTGAATCATCAGATCGTGAACTCGTGTCAGATATTTCCAGATGTCGACTTATAGGTCGATCTTCAAGTTCTGGAATTTCTGTAATTTTTCCTTCTTTTTCTTCTTCTTCCTCTTCCTCTAAAGAGGTGCTTGCAGTTGGGGTTTCCAGATGTCGACTTTCAGGTCGATCTTCAAATTCTGGCACCCTTTCTCTTATTCTTTCTGTCTCAGTCGCTGAACTCTCATCCCACACTTCCAGATGTCGACTCACATGTCGATCTGCAGGTTCTGGAACTCTGATTGTGTGGCTGGCATGGACCCAGTTTTTCACTCCTGCACACTTGACTGCAGTCGTTGTCACTAGGATTACCTGTCGTGGCTCGTCCCAGCGAGGAACTAGACAGTTTCTTCTCCTGTGGACTTTTATGCGGGCCCAGTCTCCTGGATTCAAGTCGTGGGCTGGTTTTCTTTCAAGAGTGGTCGCATCCGGTCCAACCTGATGAAACACAGAACGCACCACATCAGCCAGTCCTTTGCAATAATCCAGTACTAGATCATCAGTTATAGTCAGTAACTTGTTGACAGGTACTTGTGCTTGTCTCATTGCTCGTCCCATGATCACTTCATGAGGACTAAGTCCAGTTTTCTTTTCAGGAATACTTCTGATGGTCATCAGGACAAGGGGCAGTGCATCGGGCCATTTGAGTCCTGTAGCTTGACACATTTTTCCTAACCTGTTCTTAATTGTTCCATTTATTTGCTCTACTACCCCAGAAGCCTCTGGTCTGTATGCACAATGCAGTTTTTGTTTAATACTTAATGCTTCACAAATTAATTGAATCAACTCATTTTGAAAATGTGTTCCTCTATCTGTCTCAACCGTGACTGGAAAACCATACCTTGGAATGAACTCTCGCAGCATAAGTTTTGCTACCGTTATTCCATCATACCTTCTAGTCGGGTATGCCTCCACCCAACGAGAAAACAAACAGACGACCACTAGAACATATTTTAGTCTGTTACAAGGGGGCATTTCAATGAAGTCTAATTGCATTCTAGTGAACGGACCTCCTTCTCGTCCTATTGTTCCTAGACTCACTATTGTCTTTCTTCCTGGATTAAACTGCTGACAAATAAGACATCTTTGACAAAGACTTTCAGCTACAGCTCTGAATTTTGGGTTATACCATGTTTGTCTAAAAAGTCTGATCATTGCATCTCTCCCAATATGAGCTTGTCCATGGTACATCCGTGCCATGTCTGAAATCATGCTATCAGGCATAACTGGTCTTTCATCTCTGTAAACCCACACACCATTGTTTTCTTGTCTTCTACATCCTGCTTTTATCCAGTAATCTTTTTCCTCATCACTTGCAACTTCCTGTAACTGTCTCACCTCATCCCATGTCTCGAGAGTGTTAGTAAAAAGCAAAGGAGAAGAGATATGCTCCCTTTCGCGATTCTTATTCAGGGATACCATGTTTTCTGCACAATATTTGGCTATCTCGTCGGCGTAATTATTTCCGACAGTCATGTAATCTTCATTTTTCTTATGTGCTTTGCATTTCACTACAGCTATCTGCCTAGGCAGCTGTATCGCCTCAAGCAGTTTCTTTACAAAATCTCCATTTCTGATAGGTGTTCCTGCAGACGTCAAGAAACCTCTTTGAGACCAAATCTGACCGAAATCATGCACTATACCGAAACCGTACTGGCTATCGGTCACAATCGTAACTCGTACATTTCTTCCCAACTTACATGCTTGAATCAAAGCAATCAGTTCTGCAACTTGGGCAGACCTTATTCCTTTCAGACAAGACGCTTCCATCACAGTTGCCACTGTGCACACTGCGTAAGCTGCGCTTAAAACTCCTTCTTTCGTTCTCAAGCATGAGCCATCCACAAACATGACATAATCTGATTCTTTTAAAGGCTCATCTTTTATGTCAGCTCTTGGTTTTGTGCAATATTCCAGCACATTCAGACAATCATGATCTACTTCATCTTGTTCAATTATACTCTCTTCATCTGGCAATGATGTCGAAGGATTCACATTCATACATCTATCTATGGTCACATTTTCTGCACTCAAGATTACTTTTTCGTACTTAGTCAGCCGACTATGTGTCATGTACTGTGTTTTTGTTCTTGTCAAAAGAATCTCTACTGAATGGGGAACATATACTCTCAGTGGATACCCCATCACTATACCTTCACTTTGTTCCAGACTTACACAAGTAGCAGCAACAGCTTTCAGACATCCAGGCAACGCTTTTGCTATAGGATCTAAAACAGCTGAAAAATAAGCAATTGGTCTCTTCATTGTTCCATGTTTTTGTACCAGTACTGAAAATGCACATCCATCTCTTTCACTGCAGTATAATTCAAAATCCTTTTCGTAGTCAGGCATTCCTAAAGCAGGGGCCTCACACAATTTCTTTTTCAACTCTTTGAAAGATTTCATTTCTTTGTCATTCAATTCAAAAGGATCTCTTACATCCTTCTTGGTCAGTTTTTGTAATGGCTTAGCAATCAAGGAAAAACCACTTATCCATTGTCGGCAATATCCAACCATTCCCAGAAACATTCTTACCTCTCTTTGCGTCATTGGTGCTCTCATTCCTTGAATCATTTTTATTCTCTCAGTCGTTATCTTTCGCACTCCTTTCTCAATTTTATGCCCTAAATATTGGACTTCTTTTTGACAAAACTGCAATTTCGAAGGGGACACTTTATGTCCTCTTTTCTCTAGATGGTTCAGTAAAGCAATTATATCGCTTACACATGCTTCTTTTGTTTTCGATGCCACCAATAGGTCTTCGATATACTGCACCATCACTGACTTTTCTGGCATTTTCAAATCTTCCAGGGACTTCTTTAAAATTTGATTAAAGATTGAGGGGCTTTCTGTATACCCCTGAGGAATTCGGCACCATGCCAAAATACGCTCTCCGAACCGGAACGCAAATAATGGCTGGCTATCTGGATGTAAAGGAATAGAGAAGAATGCGTGACACAAATCTATCACGGTGTACCACTCAGCTTCATGTGGAATTTGGTATAGAATTACTGCAGGGTTTGGCACTATTGGACAACATGGCACAACTATTTTATTGACCTTTCTCAAATCCTGTACTATTCTATATGTTCCGTTTGGCTTTTTCAGTCCCATTATAGGTGAATTACATGGACTGCTCATTATTTCTTTTAGAATTCCCTGTTCAATCATTTTATTTATTACAGGAGTTATTCCTTCAATTATTTCTGGAGTCAATTTATACTGTGGCGTATTTGGGTAAGTTGTTCCTTCTTTTACTGTTACTTTTACGGGATCTACTTCTTTCATCAACCCAATATCTTCTCCTGTAAAATCCCACACATTCTCTTTCACTGCATTTTTCAGTTCTTTTGAAGTTTTTCTGCATCAAATGCAGGAAACAAACCATTCATTTCAGGTTCCTGATTCATCAATGTTACTTTATACAATACATCTTCATCTGGGGTCTGAAATCCAATTCCATCTGGCGTACAATAAATTGTGCAGTTCATTTTGCACAAAAGGTCACGACCTAAAAGATTTACGGGACTACAATCGCACACTACGAATCTATGCATTTTGCTAAAAGAACCAATTTTTACTTCCACTAATTCAGTAAGTGGTGTTTTAATCTGCTGATTCGCTACTCCAACTACTTGGATATATTCACCTGAGAGAGGAAGGTTTGGAATTTCCACTGATCTAACAGTAGAACGGGTAGCTCCAGTATCGACAAGGAATGTTACATTTGCACCATTCACTTCTCCATCCACAAAGGGACCAGACTGATCTACCTCTAGAGTTGCGCCAAGTACGCACTCTTTTCCCTCTCCTAGGCACCGTCAGAAACTTTCATCCGACTCATCCTCACTCTGACGCAACCAATACTGAGAAATGTTAGCTGCTTGCGGCAATTGTGTTACCTGCTCTCCTCCGTAGAATCCTGTTTCTGTACTGTATCTTTGCTGGTTAACATTGTTGGGAAGTGGTGGTTGTGGCACCTGACCTTGTTGAACAACTACCTCATTCTGCACCTGTGGATTTAATGATTGATTTTCCGGATTAGGTTTAGGTGGGAACTTACACTCGTTTCTCCAATGCCCTAATTTTCCGCAATTATGACATGGCCATTTTTTCTTTGCCTCTTCTAGACTCATTTGACCTTTCCCTTTACCTATGTTAGGTCGGGATTTATTCTGTCCTGTTTCATTACCATTATTATTATCCAATTGAGCTTCTTGTTTCTCTGCCACTTTCACCTGTGCCCACATTGCCTTCTCTTTCAATTTACGCTGTCTACTCTCAATATCATCACTACAATACTTAGCATACCTCAGTACCTCATCTACAGTTCCATTTTGCCAGTTAATCATATGTTGTTTAATCATTTCACTAATCTCTGGTTTCAGTCCAAACACAAATCTATATACAAAATGACTCATATCCTTTTCACTCAACTCTTCATATCCACTATACTGCTTGAAAACCAACAACAATCTTTCATAATAGGCATGTACGGGCTCCTTACTTTCCTGTGTAGTTCTGTCTATTTTTACCCAATCTGTTTCTTTAGGAGGAATCTTATTTTTCAAAAAGGTAATCACCTTATCATATTTCCTCATTATCTCAGGACCTGGAGCTCCTGTCTTAGGATCTCTTGGATATTCTGTAGTTGGCCAGTCAACTGTAATTTTACATTCAGACCACAAATCAGTTGGCACCACTATGTCAAACAATCCATCTAAATCTATCCACAACACCTTTGAAACCTTCACAAACCTCTCCACTTGTCGGTACCATTCAACTGGTTTCTCTCTCAGCTTCGGGAATTCGTTTGTAAATGACAGTATATCCTGTCTAGTCCAGGGAACATGCACATAACTACCACCTGGAGTTTCTCTCATAGGGTATTCTCTTGCAACAGGTTCTTTTTCAGTTATCATAAAAGCCAAAGAAGCTTTGTCTGCAGTTTTCTCATACTTTTTCGTCCATCTGACTTTCCATCTGTCCACATCACCCCATTTTCTCAGTAAAACAATTAACTCTTTTATCTGTGTCAGCCTTCCTGCTGTGTTCAAATTTTCAATATCTTTCTCACAAAAGTCTACTCTGTACGGTTTCTGCAATGTTTTCACTTTTGCAAAATCTACTCCAATTTCACTTGCTATCTCTTCTAGTTTGTCATGTAAATTTTTAGCTCTCCATGTAATACTTTTGCACAGAAACATAATTTCATCATCCTGGTAATTTTTCAGCTTTTCTGTACCAATCGTCCCTAAAATTAATTCTTCCATGTCAATCTTTAACCTAATTACATCTAATGGTTTTTCTTCTGGTTCTTTTATTTTAAATGCCTTCATCCACTCATTTAACTCATCAGGAGTCGGACCTATAGGCGTATTATTTAGTTCTATCCAATTACCACTCTTTTCAGGGGTCACTGTTGCAGATTCTGTTACCATATGCATTTTCCTACCATTACACTCATTCACTGTCAAATTTGTGGGTGGACTTGGTCTGTAGGTACTAGCCAAATTACTTGTACTTGCACTTGGTTCCATCCTTTCTTTTTCTCTCTGAAATTGTGAATTCATAGGAATCACTAAAGATCGTTCATCAATTTTCTGATTCTCAAAAACTGGTATTACTGGACCTATTGTTACGGGTACAGTCACAGCTTCCATGTTTTTCGTTAATTCCCTAATTTTCTCAGTCAGCTCTTTGGTTGTTCTTGCTAATTCAATTGCATTGTCACTTTCTACTCCTTCATTTTGTGAAGTTCTTATTTGATCTTGTGACCTATTTATTTCAACTCTTTTTACAGGACTTTTATTTCGCTCAGTC
Source organism: Calotriton arnoldi (assembly GCA_963921515.1). Classification (NCBI taxonomy): domain Eukaryota; kingdom Metazoa; phylum Chordata; class Amphibia; order Caudata; family Salamandridae; genus Calotriton; species Calotriton arnoldi. The sequence continues at coordinate 2,007,620 of CAWUFW010002778.1, read as the reverse complement.
TCTATCTGCGGCGCATTAGGTGTCACCACTGTAGAACTCTGCTGATACGGAGGGGGATTTCTATTCAGAATTTCTTCCAGCAATTCATCATCCGTTTCACTCTCATGCATATATTTTTCCCTCTCCATATGTTTCTTTTTCTCAGTACGTTTTCTCTTAGTCTCTTCCTCAACTGTAAAAGCCGGAAACAAACCTCCTGTCATGTTTGCACATCTCCATCGTTTTATTCTATCCTCATGATTTATTCCCCACATTCTTCCAGGCATAAACTCATGATCCCTTAAACCTCTGAATCTCTCTCGCTCATACATCTCATCTTCCCATTCCGTCAACGCTTCAAACTGTGTCGGTCTAGGTCTAGGTTCTAAATTTGTCATCTTTTCTCTCAAATTCCGCAAAACCGCTACACTAAATGAACCATTCTCAGGGAAAGCTAATGCTCCATCATTCTTCGTATACTTTGCCCAATTTTCTAACCATATGCATGTATGATATCCATATTTCAGCATCATATGTAAAGCTGCTGATTTCGGCGGAGGAATTACTTGTCCCTCTCTAGTCACAACCTTTTTGTCTCTCTTAAAGAAATTCTTAATTTTTGTCGTCCATGACGTTCTCTCCCTTTCATACTCATAATACGGCATGTTTTCGATTGGTTTTTTCTCTTCAAAACCAGCACTGTTCCGTGTACGGAACTTCAACCAATCACAGCGCGACTCACACCAACACACCAATCAGAACGATTTCCTTCTTCCGCGGACCAACCAATCCTAGCGCGGCACTTTTCTACGTCACTCCTGTCTTTGCGTTCACGTGACTAGCGCACTATCCAATCCTAGCGCGGCACTGTCTTTGTCACTCTTGCTCTTTTACCCCTCCTTTACAAAAATTATCGGCAATTTTTCTTTTCAATGTTTCTTCATTAGTTACAACATTTAAAACAATTCCATAGTCTGATTCGCTAAACAAAAGTGACAGCTTTGTCCATTTACACAAGAATCCTGTAATTCCAGTAGGCAGCGCTTACCTCTACCCTACCACAGAATTATTAACTTTCGCCGATAAAGTAGCACTTCCCTCTACCTTACCCTTCTTTCAAGCAAACAGTAAACCCGTTTCTCTGGGGATAAGACACATGTGGAGACTATGCTCCTGAGAATTAAGGCCAGAGTTTCACAAGAAAACGTGATTTGCTATCTCAGTTACACACCTTTCGTACAGAAATTCCTAACATAACACAACCTGCGTTATTACCAAAAATGAATTCAGACCATGTACCAAATTCCAGGTGACTTCTCTTGCCACACGTGTTCCACTTCCTACATCCCAGAAGCGTGAAAACTCACATATAACATAACGCGACTCAACATATAGTATTAGTCATCAAAATAATCAATAATCAATAATCACCAAACTAATCTATAGAAACCATAACTCTGCTACCAAGAAATCTGATGCAGCGGATACAATAAAAACTATTTCTCCTAGTTCACTTATCGGTCATCCAGGCGCGACTTATATTTTCTCACATCCACTTGACGATGGGGCCCATGTCATCGCCTAACAATCACACACACACACCTGGATTTCCTCTACACCTTTACGAATCTATACTCCTAGGAGAAAGAGAAACTAAATGAAAATCATCATGATGTACCGCTGGAAGGAGCCGGAAATACCTTATTTACCTTAACCTATCGCTTTCTTAGTTATTTCTTAAGATATTCCTGCTCATTGTTTTGTCGATGGATCATCTAGTGAAAATCAGTTGATAGTGATCAAGACCAGCTAAATCACAATAACTAATTACTAATTTCACAACCATTTAGTAAATAATCACTGAGTCGTTTGATTTAAGAATCTTAAAATTTATATAATTTAAAGGCATGGAAAAGAATTTAGACTTTTTATTCAATTATTCATACATTATTAAATCAAATATTTATTAAGCAAAATCAATTTTATTGCAGAAAGGAAATTTTGTCATGAGGAAAAATCCTAATGAACCTGCCTATCTTCCTAATTTACCCTAATGATTTCTAACCTAAGTTTAAAGTTGAAAAATAACCTGATTCTCATACTCAACTGGAAAAATAAGACAGCAACAGAAACTTCAGCTCGTCAGCATCAGCTACCGCAACCCGTCTCATCTAACAGTCTTTCAGCATCTCCCGCTCAGTAAATGGATCGATCTGGAACACCAAGCACTGGAAGCCACCAACTCTCCCTCCCACTAAGAGTAGGCCTTCTTATACCCTAATTCTAACTTTGCTAACTAAATTGTTGCAACATTAATAACGCGCTTTTCTTTCATTGGTCCACTCAGTTCATTTATTCAGTTTTAATCAAATTCTCCCGGATCCAGCTTGTTCTTTTGGAATGCATATGTTCATTTCCTTTCTCACAGTTCAAGACATGTTTCCATCCGCTTCGATCAGTACATTTGTAACTTCTTTCGATACATTCGAGAACTCTGCAGGCATTGTCCTTTCTCTTAAAACTGTTTCCCACGATTCTCTGCTGATCACCACGGCACACTATCAGTTCAAATAGGTCACATCAGCCTTGACCATTCTTGCATCCTAGCCTTTCAGCACCATCACGTGGTCAGTCTTTCTCCAACTTTTTCTCCCTTGTCATGTGTTTTCTCAGCGCATGCGTACTCTAATAAACGGCAGCCATTTTATATCGCCACTCGATTAGACTTAGAAGCACTATTTAGAAATAAACAAAACATAATTAAAATAGAGAAACATAGCCTTTTCGTTTCCCTCCCGTCATCTACGTACTCCCAATTAGTTATTACCTAGCAGAAAGCAACATTTAAGCTGTTCCTTACTTACCATCACTATTGTTTTTGCAACGTCACGTTTTATATTCTATGAAGCACGAATCATGCACTTATTTATTTAGTACGCAATTATTTTTATGTTATAATTAGACACACAGACATTTGTAAATAGATTATTCAGCACACATACTTGCGTGTTACCCTTCCCTCACGTACATTGTTGATTAATACACTTAAATGAACATATTTATTAATTATTTATAAAATTTGTTAGGGGTTACATTTTTTTCATTTACTCTGCTCCATCAACTTCCATGCTTCATTATAAGCAGCATAGATGCCGGCATATATGAAACGTTTTTGACGCAGTTTTCTTGGTCCAAGCAAGAATTCCCTAAGGTCTACGTCTTCTTTAAGTAAAGATAAGTGTTGTTTCACATCCTTAAGTGTAGATTTATGCAGCCAATCGAGGCATAATTTTCCTACACTGTATGTTGTTACTACCCCCGGATGCTGTCTTTGGACGTATCGTGGGTCTGGCCTATGAATAGTAAACCCCTGTGTTTTATTCAGGAATCTCCCTTGACAGTTGTTTGTGTCTGTGGGCCAGATCAACCATTTTCTCCAATCAGGATTTGTTCTGTTGATTTGTAGTATGGTGACAACTGTAACCGCTGCCTGTGTGTTGTTATCACTTGCAGGTGTTGGTACAGAAGGATTTTTCATGTCTTTAATCTTGGCTAACCCAAGGCAAGACGTTTGTTGAACCGTGTCATTCAAAAACATTATTTGCTGAGGGACGATACAGGCTCTAAATAAAGCTTCTATCCCCTGCACCTGCCAATCTTTAGTACCCCAGACAGATTTTGTGTCTATTGTGTCTTTCCATAAGTCGAAACCCTGTCTAGACAGTTGGGCAATAAAAGCTGCAGAGTAAATCTGTTTTGTATTTGTTAACATAATTTTCAGTCCTGTTTTGTTTACATTTCTATAGTAAAATGTTTCTGGATCAGATGTATTGTATCCTGAAAAATATGGAAACTTCTTAGCAAATGTTTTTGAACTACCTTTTGGTGGTGTAGGACAATGTTCCCATTGGTTAAACATAAACACATTTCTAGGTGTTGCAGATTTATGCAAAAAATGATGACGATAGTGGTTATAGCAATACAGCTGTTCATAGTCTTATGAACCCTCTAAATATTCATTATTAGAAAATGCAGCAGATTTTTCTAGGTCAAACATCATATTATTTACAGTCTCAAAGTCCCAATCATCAGAAATAGTACTGGATTCAACAAAATCACTTAGTGAAATCTTAAATAAATGTGGAATCTTCAAATGTTCCGTCGGGCCAAAGATATCAAAATCTGTTTTGTCCCACACTATACCATCCTGTGATGTTCACTGCAGACAAGTCTCTTGTTTCACGATGGGATGATTTGTGAGGTTTCAAAAGTAAGTTCACTTCTTTTCTCTCAATGTCCAAATGGATGTATCTCCCATTTATAAGCACGCTCATAGTCATAACCAAAGCTAGCCAAAGCAGGAAGAAAAATATTCCAGAAATAACCCAAAGTTCAATCCATGGTGAAACTAGATAAGTCTTTTTCAAAAATGCAAAAAGTCTTGTACTTGCTGTTTAAAAGTTTTTGATGCTGGCGACGTCTCGGGCTCACTCGGATCCTCAGAAAATGTATCAAAGTTAATGAAGTAGCCAGAAGCAGTTCTGTCAATTGTTGGAATTGCATCAGGATTTGTAGAAATCGCTGGAACCAGTTGATCACTTGTTACAGTAGACAGGTGTATTTGGACGAACTGTTACTTGTGTTTCAAGAGGGATGAGTTCCATAGCATTGTTGCTCAGTCCTTCATCTGTAACTGCTGAATTCTCGATGGTTATCAGTCTTTCAGTCTGAACCTCTTGGATAGTAGCGAGAGGAGTGTGTCTGCTACTAGGTCGGAGTCCACGAGGCCTACTATTTAGTATTGGCCACATACTGTGGTTTGATGAGGTCGATGGACACAAATCTTTTCTCCTTTTTTCCAGCAAGGGGCGGCAGAAGTACTGTTCTTGTTCCGTGTATGGCTAGGACAGGTACTGGTTGTCTGTATGAAGGTCCAAATTCCTTCTTGTCCGCAATTTTTTCTCTGACCAGATCCCCAACTTTTGGAATCCAGACAGGCCTTGCTGGGACCGCCAGTTTTTCCCCAGTGGTGGTTGACTGCAGGAATACGTTGCTTTGTTTCGTTCTTATTTCATTTAAGTCCTGTAAAACAGCCAAACGATCTTTGATATCAAAGGGTTTATTTTCCACCACTGTGCCACTGCATTCCAGATCTGGCACCCACATTCTTGTCCCAAATAGGACCTCATATGGAGTGACCCCCCCTAGAGAACCTCTTGGCAAGTTGTTTAATGAGCGTTGGACCCCATAAAGATGTTTGACCCACCCATCACCCGAACCTAATACCCTAGCTGTTATAGACTGCTTTATGTCCCGGTTTTTCCTTTCCACAACAGAATTTCCCTCAGGATGAAACGGAGAGGAGTACCGCAATGCAACGCCCAGACTGGCCATGGCGTCTTTGTAAGCCCGAGAGCTAAACGCAGGGCCCTGGTCAGAATGTAGCGTGCCTATTGCGTATGTGCCGATAAAGACTCGCAAATCTTTTATAACAGTTCGAGCGTCAGCCAAGCGCTGAGGCCATATCCATAGGAACCTTGATTCAGTATTTGTGGGAATGCATTTGTCCAGATGGACGCCTGCGCATAGATAGTCTAATGCTGTCTAACAATGGTGTCTGTACTGGGCAGCTACATTCGTAGCATGGTGTCTGGTGGCTTTCTCACTGTAATTTACAGTCTAAGCAGTTATTGATGAATATGTGTATTTCTGTATTCATTCCAGGCCACCAGTACATCTCTTTTAATGTCAATATTGTTTTAGAGATCCCTTGATGTGACAGACCCTCCCCCAGATGTGTTTCATAAATCAAAGCTGCTCTACATTCCATGTTTGGAATTACCCTATCCCCCACTCCAGGGATTCGAGCAAAAGGAACGCTGTTCGCATCAATTACATAAGAGTACTTGAGTGGAAACTTTTTGGTAACGCTGCGCCACTGCCTTTGCTCGTAGCATTGACAGCCAACATTATCTCACTGTCTATTTTCGTTTTGAACGAGTGATCGCAGCTACGGAAGCCGTCTGAACAGCCCCTTTGCGGCTTCGTCAGCCAATGAATTCCCTGCAACGTGAACGCCATCACGTTGATGACTCAGTGTATGGATCACATGAGCCTTTGGTAGTTCGCTTTTTAACTGAACTACTTGTTCCCAAAGCGTTTTATGCTTTATTGTGCCACCTTTTGCATCTTTGAACCCGTTTTCAAGCCAAGTTTGTATATATTCATTATACGACTGTACACAGTAGAAAGAATCGCACACTATGAGTGTGGGAATTCTCGATCTGTACTTTCAAGTGCCAGTTTGAATGCTTGTAGTTCAGCTCGCTGAGCTGTGCAATCTCCTAGAGACTGGGTTTTTGTGACCATAGGTCTGAAGTTGCCATCGCGCATGCGACCTTTAACGATTGCGCACGCTGCACTGTAAGCTTGCTTACTCCCTGTTGCGGGTTGTGCGGATTCGTCAGTGTAAATTATGAATTCATACTGATCGAGAGGCAGAATCTCAGTAGGCAGAGGACATTCATGTTCATATTTCAGGAACGCTTGTGTTTTTAAATCGGGATCAAAAACATATTCAACATCTGTTGCAGCAAGAGAATTAACCCATTGTATCCATCTTGGATGTAATGCTTTAGCATTTGGAATGCTTGCTTTTGTTACCGCCTCTAAGGCCGGAACTGGGGTTACGACAATAATGCGTTTCCCTTGGGCTAGAGCTCTTTCTTTTGCTACAGCGGTTTGAACTGCTGTCAGAATTTTTCTGTTGAAGTGAAGCGCATTTCTGCTTGTGTATACAAGTGTGATTTGTATGCAATTGGTACTTTTTCACCCTCATTAAATGTTAAGTAGGTGAATCCGCATTGACCCGAAATTATTCGGATCACTAAGTTGCGTTGACTTACGCGTGTTTGTAAGTGATTTGTTGCTAACATGTTAGCTTGGAGTGAACGCAAGATTTCTGTGTGTTCTTGTGTCCAGTTTTTGATTGAAAAATCAGGTTTGATTAGTGCGTAGAGAGGTTTAACCCTTTCTGCGTAATTTAGAATGTAAGTTCTTCCAAAATTTAGGAAACCCAGGATGGATTGTCAATTTTTCAGCGTCTTTGGAGGTTGGAGCAGCGCACACCTTTCTAAAAGTTAGCTGCCAAGCTCTTGCCTTCACTTGAAAGCTCATATCCTAGAAACAGGACATTGAGATGGGCAATTCTGGACTTTTGAAGTTGAATTTGTAGCCCTCAGAGGCGAAGCCCAGTATAATGGTGCTCACCCTGTTCAAGTGTTTGTCCAGGTCATCGTCTGTCAGATAAATATCATCGACATATGACAATGCCTCATTGTCATAAATTTGTAGTAACTCCGTTACTCTCGCTCGAATAACCCCGGGCTGTTCTTGAACCCTTGTGGGAGTCGACAAAATTGACGCTGGGTCCCCATTATTGAGAAAGCTGTTAAGTACCTGCTTCCAGGTGCTATGTTCTGACAAAAGAAACCATTTGAGATGTCTAATGTGGTTTTATATTTTTACGCACAATGTTATTCATTAATGCTGTAATATGTGCATTTTGCACTGCAAATGTTTTTGAACAAGTGTTTAAGTGTCTGTAATCCAAAACTAGACGATAGGTATTGTCTGGTTTGGAGACAGGAAACAAAGGATTGTTCATTGAAGAGGTGCATGTTTCAATCACCCCTTGGTATTCAAGTTGATCTAAGATCTCCCTGACCTGTTTTTAGCTTCTTGCTTTATTGGGTACTGCCTTTGTGCAGTAGGTTCATTTTTCAGATGTATTTTATGGTGAGGTGAATCCTCATCCCATCCTACATGATTTTTGTATAATGCTGGGGCCTGGGCAACTGCCCATTTCCTGGCATAAGTATATTTTAGGTGAATTGGAATATGGTTGGAGAAGGCAGGCATAATAATGTCCTCGCCATGTGGGCACTCCCTGACAAATTGTGGTGGCCAGTCTTTTTCTGCTAGAAGTATGTCATAGCCCCTTGAAAGTTTTTCCCAAAAAGTGCTTTCACCTGTCTAGGTATGTCTCCCTCCATCCGGAGTGTTATTTCATATAACTTTTGTGGAGTACTAACCCTGGTGTCTACAGTCTCAACTGTAATGTACTCATTCAAGTCCACTATCTCCAGAAGTTCCTTCAGGTTCTGGCGAGCTATTGTGACTTCTGCTGCACTGTCCAGCATTGTATGAGTCCATTCTCCATTCTTGAGTTGTGTTCTCAGTATCCTCAGCATGTCTGACCTTCAGACCTGCTACCTTCTTCTTTGAGAATTGAGGTTTTGATTTACTTTTCGGAACGTGTTTGTCGTCTTTCGATTTCACGCGTTCTTCTCTATGTTCTGACCGTCTTCTTCTTTCCGATGTCTGTGACGAGATCTGAAAGGTACGAGAGGAACGTGTATCAGTATCTTGATACCTGTCAGGCTTTTTTAAATTATCCCTATTCCTGAGGTTATACCTCCTTTCAGAGGGCTCCTTTTGAGGAGACCTACCTCGGGATTGAGAACGTTTCTCTGAATTATTTTTATTAGTTTCCCACTTCTTTTTAGAAGATGTAGGAGTTTGTTTAATAGAGTCCTTCTCAGGACTTTCAGATAGTTTTGGCTTCACTGGTCTTCCACCCAAACTATCTCTGCCTAATTCTGCATAAGATTGTTCTATTATTCTGTAACATCGAATTCCCTTAATCGTTGGAGGATCGCTACTGCTGTTGCCTCCCCTTAAATATTAGATAATATTATTGTTGAGACCTGGTCGAAATTTTTCAGTAATTTCATACCTAAATTTAGAGCAGGCTCTGCCCCGTATTCGTTTTGAATTTGTTTCAGGACATCTGGTATTACTGCAATTGATGGAATACCATGTGTTTTGGTATAGATGGCAGCAAAGACTGAGCCCCAAGTGGTACAGTCTTCCAGTTGTGGTGTGATCCCCATCGGTAAACAGATTGTTAGGATTCTGTGTTTCTCATACGGGCTAGTATTTGGAAATACTGCTTCGATTTGAGTAATTTTTTGAGCTATCCAGAATGGAATTTGCTCAGGTGTTGTGGGCATTTTTCCCATGACTGCGTATAGTGTCTGTGGTGTAATTTTTAGTGTATTCCCCGGTTGAGGAGTTTGATTTGGAAGTGTCGATGGTGGTTGGACTGTGAAAGTCCGCATGACATATTGGACTAGTTGTCTGTAGATTTTTATTAACTCTTGTAGTTGAGTAAGTAGTTCCTCATCTGTCATTATATCCAGTTCAGGATGAGGAGTGTAGCCGGCTAGGATCGGCCATGTTGCTCCTGGTCTACCTAGTGGACCAAGCCTGGTTATGTTTCTGTGATGTTTTAGGGCGCCTTTAAACCAGAGCTGATGCTCCTGGTATGTTAGTGGAATTTTAATATCCTCGAAAGGAATGTATTCCTCTGGTGGATCATCTTCTTTGTAGAAGTGAATTAGTTTTGTTACTGAATTTGATTCAGGAAATATTACCCATGAATAGAATACCTCTGTCTGAAAGGATTCATGTGCCTCTATCACAAAAACTGCTCTACCGCCTCTCGGTGGTAGGCCGTGTTTTATAAGTTTTAGAGTGATGGCTCTTCTTAAGTTTGGAGCGATGTCTATAACACCCTCCTCAGGTTCATTTAAACCTGTAAAGTTAAAAACTGCTATGGCTGGGTCAGCCGCAGCTCCACCGGTTTCGGTCATTTTGTTTTTTGAAAAATGTAGAACAAGTTTCAAGGAAACAAAAAGATAAGGTGCACAATATTTTGGAACACTGTATCCTTCAACGTTGAACAAACCAAACAACTAATATATAGGGTGCTTCCCTATTTAGTTATGGCGGATATTTAACCCTAACCACTCCGGACGTCTTATGGAGTATGTGAGTAGGGGTCTCTGAGAAAAGCACGAATGAGTTACTCAGTATCTAGCGTTAAATTGCTGCCTTACCAAACCGTTGGGCGCCATGTAGTGTAGTTCCTATTTCCCTAATAGGCTCTGCGCATTGGAATAATATAACCTATAGGTTTGACATAGGACTAAGGTCGGTATGTCCCTATCGATTATATTAAACTTAATTACCTGTGCCAGCTAGCTCAGAGGCCACTAGAAACTCCTTGAGAACAAGAAGGGAGTAGTTTCTGGCAACCGAAAAACATGACAACTTTGTTTCCCTTTAGAAGCGGAACATGTCTCAGAATCGTGGAAACAATAGATAACAGTTTCACTCATTCAATCGTGCATGCTTAGTTTCTACAGAGTTACACAGAAAGGAAAGACGGGCATTTCAATAAAAAGGGTTTTATGGAACAGTCTTGTTTCTCGTGTAAGAGATATGTGCTGTTATGATCACAAGACAGAATGCAAGATAAATAATGTACAGCGTAAGCAGTAGAAATAAATAATACTGCGTTAGCATTATCTTTTAGCATATATTCACGTACATAAATAACATGAGCTAAGAATGCGAGTACTCATACGATGCGTCTCTAAGCTAGTTCTACCCCAGTGTACCTAACCTAGTCTAGGTGTAGGGAAGAGTAGAAGTAGGTGGAGTATTCTCTAGTATGGTAGACTAAGAGTATGTTAAGTCTAGTATGCCAAGAGTCCCTCTAGGATCTAGTCAGCTCCATACCTTGAGAATGAGAGGTGGAAATCTCCTGCCGGATCTTGGAACTCTAACACCCCGCGAAGGGAGTCAGAACACTGGAAGCTGGATTTGTCTGCGTGCAGGAATGACAGCGTCTTCTCAGTGCGTCAGGCCGGGATACGGGCTCCTCTGAAGTCGAGGTCTCCTCTAACTTGCTTGGGCAAGGAAGGTATATTTATACCTGGTAGGTGTCGAGGAATGTTAGCATTGACGTGAAGTCGGACAGAGGAAGACGTCAGGAATGAACCCTTAAGGTATAACGGTTCATACATAATAGATGAGTTCTTGGAGAAATCAATAGTCCTGTGCTAGGGGAACTCCCGAAGCTTAAGGGTCTGGTTTCTAAGAACTCGTTGTGACGTTAGGGTGGACGGATGTCGGTGACCATGCCTGTATTTGCAGTGCACGGTTAATGCCTAAATAAGGACAGGGATTCTATGCCTATATAAGGGCCAGGCGAATTGTGCCTATATAAGGACATGATTCAGGAAAACCTATATACGGACCCCTAAAGCGGAATACAACAATATAAAAGACAATTGTTAAAGGTTAACTGGTTTTAACAAATGCTTTTCACAATTAACAAGCTAGACCAACTGCCTTTGTCTTAACGTTTCATAATAAGCTAACCAGACCTATGACATCGGACATAATGTTTCCTAGTGCACCAATCAGGCCTAACGTTTCATAATAAGCAGACCAGACCTATGACTTTGTTCATAATGTTTCCCAGTGCACCAATCAGGCCTAACGTTTCATAATAAGCAGACCAGACCTATGACTTTGTTCATAATGTTTCCCAGTGCACCAATCAGGCCTAACGTTTCATAATAAGCAGACCAGACCTATGACTTTGTTCATAATGTTTCTCAGTGCACCAATTAGGCCTATAGGTTATTGTCACCATAACCAACTCAAGCATACTGTTTGAGCGAAAGCTTTTCTACAAGATAACCCTCAGACACACAGTGATAACATTAGAAAGGTATTCAAAATTACACTTGGCTAAGCAAAATACTATCTCTTCTAGCAGGGCCAAAAAGGATTCTCACAGAGCAAACACTCTTTATCCACAGTTTATCACAGTTCATCAATACCCAAACCATTCCCTACTACAGTTATGAGTGGGATTCAATGTAATATCATCCCTATCTTTAGGCTCTAATTTAGAGTAATAACAATCCACACTTAAAATGCTGATTGATTTTGACATATGTGGTTCATAATAAATGTGTCTGGCCTAGTGCCTTAATCATCACAATTCATAATAAATAGATCAGGCCTATAGCTATGATCATTGGCTTGCCACCATAACCAACTCAGTCCTGCTGTATAGAGTATAACGTTTGTCACAAGCCAAAAACAGCAATAAAGTAGTATTTTTTTAGTAGACGTACACAGAGTTGGCCCAATCAAAAACTGTATTCTTGGGAAACAACATGGGTGGAGCCTAAGCCCCTCTCTTATTCAAACACTGAAAGCTCTTTTTGGATGATCACATAAGGTCAGGTGACAGTTGCACTGTCAATCCATACCTAAATATCCATGTAGATGAGGGTAGCTCTGGGCATCCCATTTTGCTCTCAAACACAAAACTGCACTCTGAAGTCTAAAGTTATTGATGGAAGGGCAAGTTGCTTGGACTGCTGTACATTCCTCATGACTGCCCTCCTTCCATCTGTGCTGCCGCCAGAGAAAAACAAATACTGTAAAGTATAACATTATCTAAGACACTTTAGCAGTATTACAATGGCATGTATGCGCCCCTGAAAGTTTAAGCTAAGGCAGCCATGCTGCTGCTGGCTTAGGGTTGGCAGTTCAGGCTGGACTATTCCTATTAGTAGCAGGGTCAAGACTGATTTGTATATGGTTTGGGTCAAACTGAGGTGGCATGGTGAACAAAAGAACGATGGGTTAGAGTGCTACTCAGAGCTATTGCCAGTGGTTAGACTCATTGCAAGCAGCCTCTCATCACCTTTTGTGTGGTTCATGTACCGCCCTAAGTGGCATGGGCATGCCCAGATGTGAGTCTCCTGCTCACAGTGTCACTGGAGCCAAGCAGTACCCGGCTGATGAGCCCATACCTAGGGCAAAACTGGTCCTGGGTTGCTTGTGTTCTGGTTCAGGGAGGTCCTGGATTGGCAGTTTGGGCTGGACTTTTCCCATGAGGAGCATGGTCAAGACTGATTTGCATATGGCTGGGTTCAAACTAAGGTGGCATGGTGAGCAAATGAACAATGGTTTGGGGTGCTACCCCTAGCTATTGCCAGTGGTTAGACGTATTGCAAGCAGCCTCCCGTCACATTTTGTTTCTGTTTCTTAGACAGCTGGATAGACAAAATAAAATAATCACAGTAGCTTTGAGGAGGGACACTTTTTCTGTGGAAGCCCAATCAAAACATGTACTCCTAGCTACCAACATGTGAGAGGAGCCAAAGCCCCTATTTGTAGTACTCCTGGAAGTTTTTTGGTTGATCATATTATGTCTGACCAGCTGTGCTATCATGTGAGATCTAAATATAGAATACAGATTCTGTTGTGTGAGAGAATTATTGAGACGCTGGCATGAAGGTACCTGAAGTCTAACAGCACTGCAAGGCTATACTAATGCCAGTTGAGGGCTATACACATTTCGCTGTTACATAAAACAATTCTGAACCGCTCACCCAGAGCTCTCAAGTTTTCGTGGTCTGCGCCCAAAATGATCAGCCAGGCCATCTTTTTTTATTCATGGACTTGCGGTCCCGTTTCTTCCATTAAAAAAACAGAACCTTTTGTCCCAGAATGGAAAGTAAAGCATGGACTGGATGAGCTACACACGCATGGACCTGGGATATTAGAGAGCTTTGTTACTCAGATCTTCAGCCTTTCACTTACACTCCTAAACCCCTCCCTTGTGCCCTTTATGTCATCTTTTACACTCTGGACACTGCTCTCACTTCCTTGAGCGGCTTACCCCACCCCTTACACTTTCCTCACAGCTCAGTCCCTCTGAGACCGACCTCACACTGGAGCGCTACCTTCACACTCCTTTCTCCCTCAACACTCTGCGCCTTTAACTTTAATCCCATAATCCCAACTCCGTAATCTGAGACTTCCTCTACACTCGGTTCTCCTTCACACCCTGATCCCCTCCTTCACATCTCTGGGCCCCTTATAACACTCCTGAAGCTGTCAATAGCATTCTGAATAGTTGCATTACATTTCAGAGTACCCCTACGCCCCTCCCTTGCACTCAATAAACTCTACCTCACCCTCCAGCAGCTCCTTTCCACCCCGCAGCCCCTCCCTAATGTCCAAAGTACCCCCATTGCATTCCCTAATCAACATTGCACCCAAGCCCCTCTTTCAAACTGTTTGAGCCCATTTGCACCCTGTGTCCCTCCATGATACCCAAATCTCCTCCCTCGCACAGTATCCAGTCTCTACAATTCAGTCTTTACCCTTCTGGATGTTATCTCGCATGCCTTTACCATAAAAGTAAGTACTACCCATGCCCTTTTTTTTTTTACTTTACAGTGAAGTACTTTGCCATGCAGGTAAGTATTTTTTATAAATAGCATAGTTATGTCATTTTAAAAAGGGTGAATTTAGAGGTTATGGGATGGGTAAGGATTCAGAATTGTAAAGGTTTTAAATGTATTTTTAGAGCTCAGTGGTGGGTAAGGGTAATTGATAGAAAGGGTTCTAAGGGATTGTTTTGGGGTTCAGGGATGGGTGAGGGTACGAGATAGAAATTTGTTTTTTAGGGCTCATGGGTGGATATGGTTAGTAAGGGTTTTACAGGGGTTTTTAAGGTCCAGTGATAGAAAGGGGTTTTAAGGGTATGGGCTAGAAAGGGGTTTTTATGATTCAGGGATGGTAAGAGTTAATGGTAGTAAGTTTTTTTTAAGGTTTAGGAATGGGTAAGCAAAGGGGTAAATGTAAGAGGGTAGCAGAGAGAGGAAAATATATATATTCATAAAATATAATATATTTTTTAAAGGGATCTTCATCCTAAATATATGTGTGAGTGTACATACAGAAATATATACATATATATCCAAAGAGAAGAACAAGATGGCAGTGGTAATTGCAAGCTGCCAGCACCTCTGTCAAGTCTCTAGGTAAGTACAAGGTTGGAATAGGTATGGTGTGCTCAAATGGATAAACACTATGCCATCATAGTAGTGTATGTTAATATATGAAAAAAGGCATTTTCACATATATACAAATGTTTAACAATCCAGAGCACTACACAAATAAAGTAATTTTTGATCCGTTAATGTTACAGATCCAATTTTAATTTGTCAAACACGTCAATTCAACGCAATTTCGTACAGAAGTCCATGTATATAAAGCATTGACAACCAAAATACTGTTGACACGCAGGTCAATGGATGAAGCATACAGCCCACACGTGTTTCGTCATGTAGTACAGAGCCACTACGGGCTTTCTTTATCGGAGAGCGGGCCGAATGGAGCCCACGCCGTTTCTTAATGTTCCCACTTTAATTAGTGGTGCAACTCAGACAAATGTGAGTACGGGATACTTTACCCGAGGTCCAAAGTAGAGGTCATATCCAGTCCATCCAGGTCTTGGGAATCCAAGGATTGGATTTCTCGTTCACTTTACCTAATTACAAGGGAGGTGCTGACGCTGATATCCTCCTTTTTGAGAAGACTGTACGAGGTGTTTTACTGTTTTCCAGCCCTGAAAAAGTCGTCAACACTACGAAACACGTGTCGGCTGTGTGCTTCATCCATTGACCAGCGGGTCAACAGTATTTTGGTTGTCAATGCTTTATATACATGGACTTCTGTACGAATTTGCGCTAGATTGACGTGTTTGACAAATTAAAATTGGATCGGTAACATTGACGGATCAAAAATTACTTTATTTGTGTAGTGCTCTGGATTGTTAAACATATACATACTATATATATAATTAAAAAATATATATCAGTCAAACCCTCTGCAATTATGTAGTACTACATTGCGTTGTAATGCCCGCTGGTTAGAGCCATGCAGGGTAAAGGCATCCGTGGTATTGTCTGATATTCCCATTCACCATAACGTCAGCCTCACACTCAAGCTACTGGTTTACATCCATGAGCGCCTCCATTACACCCCTGAAGAGCACTCTCACCCAGTGCTTAATTTGAGCCTGTGGTTTACGGTGCTCGGCAGCAGCATTTAATTGTCAACACCGGCGCTTGTGACAGTCCACCACAAGGTGGCGCTGGCTGGCTAACCTATAGATGACCTAGGGTGAACAGATCTTGAGAACCAAAAACCGGGACATTTTGGAAAAATAGAAGAAGGACTACAATTTTTCATGCACGGAATGGCGCAGAATGACAGCTCTCATCAGCATAGGACCACAGAAGATGCATTAAGAAAATAAATAAAATGTAATTTCTACAACCAACATCATACCTATTAATTAAATTACTTACTTATAACAGCTGCTAACTAGCACAGCTTTAGAACACCGAAAAAAAGTGCCTCTCACTGTTTTCAGTCGACCTCCTCTAACAAGCGGGGCATGAGCCAAAATTGCCGAAATCTGCCGGTACAGCTGGTGAAAAACCGGGACTGTTCAGGCAAATCCGGGACGTTTGGTCACCCTAAGATGACCACAACAACACTTAATTATTAATTCAATATACATTACAACGACTATTACCTGCCGCCATTCTTATAGCTTTAGGGGCCTGAAATAGCCTTAATTGTCACACTTGTTGGGGTGTGATGGTTAGTAGTTGTGTTGTTACTATCATTGGCAGCATAGCATGGGCAATGTGTATTGCAAACTGCAGTGGCCTCTGACATTTTTTTTGTTTTGTTACAAATTAAGCACTGCTCTCACCATATCCATCCTCTCCCTCACATAGCCCACCCAGGCCCGGGTTCTAGAATTTTTTTCTTTTGGGGGGCCTTAAAGAAGCATGGGTGGGCCATGAAGGCGAGTGAGTACTGGCCAAAAAAACAGCATAGTATTTAATCGATTTGATATTTTAGGCATTGGCCTCTGTCCGCGTTTGACATTTTTAGCACAATAATCAGCACCCAAAGAGCTACGTACTTTGCTTTCTTTGATGGGCTTCCGGCTTTGGGGAAGGGGAGGATGCTGTGCTTGTCAAATCTTTAAGATGCAGAACTTTAAGACTGTAGCATGCTCCTGGTCATGTGCAGCAGCAGAAATGTTTCTGCTGCCTTATCGAGTCACTTTACAGCTTTTCATGTTTAAAAAAAAACGTTGGCACCTTTTTACTTTGCAAAGCATTTAAGTTTAAAAATACAATGCAATAAGCCCAGAATCATAATTCAGTTTTCAGGATATCCATGCTGGTCATTTGTGCATCATAGCAGCTAATAAACACTGCTGACTTCACACCTCTCCCCAGGCCTGAAAGTATCCTGTGTCAATGGTATTAATCACTAAAATAAACTATAAGGGAGAGCCCACAGGGCTGCACGCCCTTGTGAAACATTGAGGTGAAAAATGCTTGTTTTTCAGTTCTGAATGGCCTTTAAGTGGGCCTGGGTATTCCTTGGGTGGGCCTACAGTGACCAACCGTCCGTAAATTTCACGGACTGCCCGTTATTTTGCTGTCTTGTCCCTTGCCCTTAAGGATTTCTTTCACGGACGCCTTTTGTCCGTAATTTTGGGACTGCAGCAGGCTGTCCTGTTCCCCTGCCACAATCGCAGCCAGCTCGCAAGTCTCTTTCGAACTCTAGAGGCTGCAGCAGCCCCTCGCCGACCTGGCACAGACCGTGGATAGGCCCATTGTCATTCTGACTGTGGCTGATTATCACATTTAGAATGAAAATGGGCCAAAGGTGTATTGAAGCACCCACTATATCTGCTTAAGGTGGGGTGTCACGTGGGTCAGATAAGTGTTTCTTAGCCCTTTCTGACTGATCTGTGGCTCTCAGGTCAGCATAAGACAGAACAAATAAATACAGCAGAATAATCACCGTGATGCAGCTGTGGGGAGGGGGCTAAAGGATGCCAGAGTAGCCAAAAGCGATGACAGAAAGGCAAGTGCACGATTGTCTCAACCTAATATTAACTTATTCTGACGTGTACTTATGTTGGTTGTCTATTTACTTACTTATGTACTATTGTGTGACCTCCTCTGATGTATCTGTAAAACGTACCTTTTGTCCCGAATTTGAGTCCTGAATTTTGACCTTCTGTCCTGAATTTTTACGCTTTGTCCTGAATTTTTACACTCACTGTCCTGAATTTGCACCTATGCCAGTTGATCACCCTGGTGGGCCTGGCCCACCCTCTTGAACCGGGCCTGAGCCCGCCTCTCCCTCACATCCCAAACCCTCCCATCGCAACCGGAAGCCTCCTTCACATCTGCGAGCCAGACCTCCCTCTCACTAACTAGTACACCGCTATCCTTCTCTCACACTTTTCTCGCCCCCGTCTCCCCAATTCCTCACTTACAAGCCGATCCCATCCATACTGTCACAAGTGCCGCACTGTCACTCGGGGCTTTTTTTCCACCTGTTGAATATATTTCCATAAATCGCTGCCAGTTGAGCTCCTGAGTGTGTTTTCTGAAAGATTTGCGGTAATTTGCCTGGTAACTTAAGTGAGTTAAAAGCCGATTAACCATGTCTGTCAGGAACCTGTCACTGTGATCGCAGAGCGGTCCCGTACTGTACAAGTGACTGCGCTAATGCACAATAATTGTTCATGGGAAGGGGCTGTGCTAGGAGCGCATAAAAAATTCACGAGCGCATGGCAGGAATCGAGACAGCCACGTGCACTTTTGTTCACGTTTCTCATTCGAAATGGATCTCATCTGCACGTTCACGGCGTTGCGTCGTTCTTCGCGACCTCAAACTGTGGCCGTTAATTACTTGGCATTGGAGTTAAGTGACGTCACTGTGGGATTCCGTGAGATCACTCTAGGTCACAGTGACATCAGAGTGGGGGTCAGTGTAGCGACTGCAGCAGGGCTCAGTGATATTACATTGGAATTCAGTCACATCATAGATGAGGCGTAGTATCACAGTAATATCATAGTGAAAGGCAGCGAGACTCAGTGTAAGCCCGTGATGTCACAGTGGCAGCCAGTGAGATGACATTTGGGCTTAATGACATGCTGTGCAGCTCTGCAACAGAGTAGAGGAGCCCTTTTATATCACAGAGGGAACTGAGCTCAATTACATCAAAATGGAAGTAAGTAGGGCTGAATGACATCACAGCGGTACAACATAGCTCAGTAACATCACAGTCGGGGTAATTGTGATCTCATTAGTGATAAGTGACATCGGAGTTGGCTTAGAAGCATCACGGTTGTGGCTGTTTAAGATTGCAGTAGAGCTCAGTGCCACCACTGTGGGGAGCGCAGATTTTACATAGTTTAGTGACATTGCAGTGGGACTCAGTGACATCTCAGTGAAACTTAATTATATCACGATGGGGTCATTGCTAGGGTGACCAGATCTTGAGAACCAAAAACCGGGGCATTTTGGGAAAATAGATGAAGGACTACCATTTTTCATCCACGGAATGGCACAAAATGACAGCTTTCATCAACATAGGATCACAGAAGATGCATTAAGAAAATAAATCAAATGTAATTTGTACAAGCAACATCATACCTATTAATTACATTGCTTATTTATAACAGCTGCTAACTAGCACAGCTTTAGAACACCCAAAAAAGTGCCTCTCACTGCTTTCAGTCTACCCCCTCTAAAAACCGGGACATGAGCCAAAATTGCTGAAATCTGCTGGGACAGCTGGCGAAAACCCGGGACTGTCCGGGCAAATCCGGGACACCTGGTCACCCTAGTCATTACCGAGTTTGGTAACATCACAGTGGGGTAGTAGAAATCAGTGAAATAACATTGGCCGTCAGTCGGATCGCAATATCGCTTTGTGAAATCACACCGGTACTCAGTAACATTGGGAGAGAGGTGCGCAGTACAGACCACCAACCATTTGTATAGTGTGAAGAAGGCCGCTTTATTGAAACAGGTGCACATTGCAACTTATTCCTGGGCAAACCGCCTTACAAAACTAAAACCTCGCTATACAGCAATTAAACTATTCAATATCCCATCCCCACCCCTACAGTCCCACCCACATACCCACCCTGTAAGTATCTTATTGCTATTGTAGCGCATTTCAACATTTGCAACCTTAACTTTTCCCTACAGCCTATGGCTGCAAGTATTACCCTCTAAGCAACTAAACTTCCTATCCTTAACCTTGAACTTCCTGCCTACCCTCCCTTTCCCCATGTTTCACCAATGGCAACTCCAATCAAACTTCTGTGAACTCCTGCAAAACTTTCCAAAAAGGCCCCCTGCTGACTTTTTCTGCCCCCCTGCAGGAAAACCTCCTAGTGCCCCTTTACAGCCAAGAGTGTTACAAATAACGCTAGGCCAAGAGTCAGTTTAGATGCAGAAGTGCGCGGACCAGAGAGTCAGTTTAGACGCAGGAGTGCGCAGACCAAACAATACTTAGTAACGCTTATCAAGTGCTTGATGCCTCGATGATTTCAAAAGCTAATATTGGTATAAAAAAGAATCCACATTGTGCCCATAATTGGATTGAGTATGACCCTGTAATAACAGCCAAGAGTGTTACAAATGACGCTAGGTCGAGAGGAAGATCTACGTAGGCCATATTGGACTGGCATGAACTACAGCACTAGAGTACCATGATCGCAAGGAACCCCGTGCCTCATATTTAGTGCCCAGAAGTAATCAGGAAATGTCATTAGTGGTGACAAAAAGGTGCATTAAACCCACAAGTAAATGTGTGTTTCTGATGGATACTTCTGCCTGTGGATTCCTCACCTTATGAATACCCCTTGCGCCAGCAATCTCGCGGAAATTCTTTTCCTAGCTCTCCCACGTCGACGAGGACGTCACAATAGCACGGCTCCGCTCGCGACTCCGTATGACATCATCGGAGCCATAAGAAGACCTCGTCGGCGTGCTGACGTCAGTTCCCTTTTTTCCGCGCCGTCGACGCGTAACGGTTTTCCAAGGACTCTCCATCTTCAACTTTGTTTCCTTGCTGCGAAGATATGGCTACTTCTAGGAAATCCGGGTTTAAGCCCTGCAGAGAGTGCGGAGGCCATATGTCGATCACGGATCGTCACGAAGACTGTCTGTGGTGCCTTTCATCCGACCACGACGTCGAGGAGTGCTGTTCATGCAGGAAAATGAACCCGAAGGCGCTTAAAGAGCGTGAAGCAAAGCTCTTTATGGCCAAAGCCAAGAAAGAAAAAAGAGGGAGAAAGCGGTCTTCTTCGTCACACACGTCGAAGAAGCATAAGAAATCTAAGAAGTCCCGGCGTCATTCATCGAAGTCGAGGGCTTCGAGGTCGACTCCTCCACCTGAGCGACTCCGGAGAAAGGACTTTGTCTCTCCTTCACCTTCTCCGGGTGCGGAGTCGCAGCATTCTCCAGCTCGGATGTCACCGGTGTTGAAGGGCTCTTCGGCGTCGAGAGGATCACCGGCGCCCTGTAAAACTCCGACGCCGGAGAAGATGTCTCCGATTCCTTTGGCTTCACCAGTGCGGGCGCCGTCTCCACCGGCTCCGCAGGATCCGAATCCACCGCAGGAGGTCCCCGGGCAAGGAGGTACGGGTTCTTATCCTCCCTTTCCCTTGCCTGGTGCGGACCCATCGCAGTTCCTCAATGCGATGTACGGGATGTTCTCCAGGGCTAGTTTCCCATTGGGTGTGCCTTCAGGTCCCTTGGCCTACAATTTGGGTGTTCCTCACCAGCATGCCCAGGCCCCCTTTATGCCCTTTATGCCATCCGCTCCGGCTTGGCACTTCCCGACGCCGAGGTCGTCCACTCCGGCACCTCGAGCTCCGTCGGATGGGGAGTCGGCGTCGTCTCGGATTCGAGCGGCGTCGAACGTTGTTCCAGAGGGCTTTACTCTTGCTCCGTTACCTCCTTCTCCGGCGCCGCGTTCGGCGCCATCGACTCCGTTTTTGGCTCCGCCGACGCCGGTTCCGACGTCTATGCCTAAGCAGCATTCCCGGAGGGACATTCAGAGGCTGCTAGAAGAGGAGGAGTATAGGAACGAGCAAGATCAGGAGGAAGGTGAAATAGTGGAATCACTTGATGACTTTGAGGGTCTGAAAGAGGCCAGTGGCTTGGACACTTCACCAGAATATGACCTTTCGTCACCAAAGGCCGGTCTACCGTTGGAAAATTTGCCCTACCATGTGAGGAAGGCAGCTGATCTGCTGGGTCTGCAGCTTCCGACATCTGAAATAAAGGCTAACATCTTAACAGAGGTCCTTAATACGTCTTCAGTGGTCTCGGAGCCACTTTTACCATTCATAGACGCATTGACTGAGCCAATTTTGGAAGTGTGGCAGAAGCTCTTGTCTGCGCCTGCTGTCTCTAGGTCGATTGCAAGAAGATATAGGCCGGCCCCTGGAGATCCTGCCTTTCTGTCTTCCCATCCAACACCGGAGAGCTTGGTAGTACAAGCTTCATGTTCAAAGCTGTCTTCAGGTGCTTTCCCGACT
The DNA here is from genome assembly GCA_963921515.1 of Calotriton arnoldi. Taxonomy (NCBI): domain Eukaryota; kingdom Metazoa; phylum Chordata; class Amphibia; order Caudata; family Salamandridae; genus Calotriton; species Calotriton arnoldi. The sequence continues at coordinate 1,985,466 of CAWUFW010002778.1, read as the reverse complement.
ACTCCTGGAGATAGGGACTCCAAAAAGTTGGAGCAAGCAGCAAAAAAAGTGTTTTCGTCGGCAAGCATGGCGTTAAAGTCAACAAATGCTACTTGCCTTTTGGGAAGATACATCCATGCTTTGGTGGATACTGTGAAGCAGCTGGCTCCTAAGCTCCCAGAAGATGATAGGGCTAACTTCATGGAGGTACTTGCTGATTCTGCAAGCAGCTGCTCGTCAGGTGATTCAGTCTGGCATGGACACGGCTGATTCTGTTGCACGGGTAATGGGCTCTTCCGTGGCAACCAGAAGGCAGGCCTGGTTAAGGTCTTCTGGGTTTTCCCCTGATGTCCAGGCGACTCTCTTGGACTTACCTTTTGATGGCACAAGGCTGTTTGGATCCAAGGCGGACTCTGCCTTACAACGTTTTAAAGACAGCAGAGCCACGGCTAGATCTTTAGGTCTTCAATCTCAGCCCAGGGGTTACGGTTACAAACGCCTTCGTGGGTTTGGAAGGGGTTCTTCCTTTCGTGGCCGTCAACAATTTCAACAGGGTCAGCAGCAACAACAGCAGAACCCTTTATACAAGTCCTACAGGGGCAAGAACAGAGGACGTTCTAGGGGAGCCTCACGGCAGCAGTCCTCTTCCTCCTCCTCCTCCTCTCCTCCCCTCACCGTTGGGAAGCAGCTCTAGATCCCCCATCTTAGAGCATGTTGGTCCTGTTGGGGGTCGGGTGTCCCATTTTCTACAAGATTGGAAACTGATTACAACAGATCGTTGGGTTTTAAATCTTGTAGAGAATGGGTACGCCCTCCCTTTTCTAGAGTATCCACCTCCTTACCCTCCTCGCCAAGGTGGTTGTTCAGAAGACCATTTGTTACTTTTGCAGCAATAGGTTCTTGTCTTGTTACAAAAAGGTGCGATAGAGGTGGTTCCAGAGCAGGAAAGGGGTCAGGGGTGCTACTCCCGGTATTTCCTGATTCCCAAAAAGGACGGGCGTTTGAGGCCGATCCTGGACCTCAGGGTTTTGAATTTTTACCTCAGGCAGGAGAAATTCAAAATGTTGACTCTAGTTCAGGTTCTTCTTGCGCTGCAACAGGAAGACTGGATGGTGTCCATCGACCTGCAGGATGCGTACTTTCATCTTCCCATCCTGAAGTCGCATCGGAAGTATCTACGTTTCCTGGTAGCGTTGCAACATTACCAGTTTGCGGTTCTACCGTTTGGTCTGACTTCCGCGCCACAAGTCTTTACAAAGGTGATGGCGGTGGTAGCAGCACATCTCAGAAGATCAGGGGTTCCTGTCTTCCCCTATCTGGACAATTGGCTGTTGAAAGCCAAGTCTCCAGAGATGGTGTTGCGTCACTTGCAGATGACAACGCAGTTGTTGTTCAACTTGGGTTTTTCAATAAATGTACCCAAATCTCACCTGGTGCCTTCTCAGCGCAGCCTGTTCATAGGGGCAATACTGGACACTACTGTGTGCACTCCCGCCTCCACAGAGGATTCTCGACATTCAGGAGATGATTCCTTTGTTTCACTACGGAGCGGTTGTTCCGGTCCTGAAGGTCCTTCGCCTGCTCGGTCTTTTCGCTTCCTGCATACTGTTGGTCAGTCATGCACGCTGGCACATGAGGGCACTCCAGTGGTGCCTCCGCAGGCAGTGGTATCAGCACAACGGGGATCTCGGGGAGAAGGTCAGAATCTCCAGAGACTCTGCGGCGGAGCTGACTTGGTGGGGTGTGCAGGGCAACCTGTCTCAAGGGAAGCCCTTTCAAATTCCTCCACCGATGGCCACAGTAATCACGGACGCCTCCACTCTAGGGTGGGGTGCTCATCTGGGGGATCTGGAGATCAAAGGTCTTTGGTCTCCAGAGGAAAGGTTGCTTCACATCAACCTTCTGGAATTGCGGGCGATACGTTTGGCACTAAAGGCTTTCCTTCCTTCCCTTCGCGGTCGGTCGGTTCAGGTCCTGATGGACAACACGACCGCGATGTGGTATATCAACAAACAGGGAGGTGTAGGGTCGTTTCGTCTCTGTCGAGAGGCTCTGCGACTCTGGTCCTGGGCTCAGGGCCAGCAGATTTGTGTGTTTGCAAATCATCTAGCCGGGGTGCTGAATGTTCGTGCGGACAGTCTCAGTCGGCATTACTCGGCCGATCACGAGTGGCGGCTTCATCCAGAAGTGGTCCATCACGTCTTCCAGATGTGGGGGTCTCCTCGGTTGGACCTATTTGCCACTCACGAGAACACGCACTGCCCGTTGTTCTGCAGTCTCCAGTTTCCGATGCAGGGAGCGTTGGGGGACGCTTTTCAGTTGAGTTGGAGCTCTCAACTCCTTTATGCGTTTCCTCCCATACCCTTGATTCCTCGGGTTCTGAGGAAGATTCGCCAAGACCGGGCCCAAGTCATCTTGATCGCTCCGGATTGGCCGAGAAGGGTGTGGTACACAGATCTTATTCACCTCTCTTCGCACCCTCCGCTCCGTCTCCCTCTCAGGGCAGACCTCCTCTCGCAGTCGCAGGGGCAGGTTCTTCACCCCCACCTCCAGAGCTTGCACCTTCATGCCTGGAGATTGAACGGGGCAACCTGAGTTTGTTCTCTCTCCCACCGGATGTGGTGGATGTTATTTTATCGTCCAGGCGACACTCCACCAAGTCCATTTACTCTTCCCGTTGGTCTAAATTTGTTAAATGGTGTGGAGAAAGATCTATTGACCCTTTGAAGGCTCGTTTATCTCATGTTTTAAGTTTTTCACTTTCCTTAGCGCAGCAGGGTTTTGCTGTAGCTACTGTAAAGGTTACTTATCGGCTTTGTCGGCTTTTATCTGTTTGCCGGATCAGCCGTCCTTATTTAAATCTCCGGTGGTGATGAGATTCATTAAAGGTCTTACAAACATGTTTTCTCCCACTCCTTTTATTATGCCTCAGTGGGATTTGAATCTTGTACTTACTTTTCTCATGGGTTCTCCATTTGAGCCTTTGCATAGTTGCCCTTTGAGGCGTCTTACTTTTAAAACGGTTTTCTTGATTGCCATTACCTCGGCTAGGAGGGTAAGCGAGTTGCAGGCTCTTAGCTCTAAGACTCCTTTCCTGACCATTCATGCAGATAAGTTGGTTTTAAGGACCAGGGCTGCTTTCCTTCCCAAGGTGGTTACCCCTTTTCATTTGGGGCAGTCCATTACCCTTCCTACCTTTTATCCTCCCCTCACCCTTCCAAGGAGGAGGAGAGACTTCACCGCTTGGACCCAAAGAGAGCGGTCAGCTTTTATCTGGACAGGACCAGAGAATTGAGACTTGATGACCAACTCTTCGTGGGTTATATTGGTCGGATGAAGGGTAAAGCTGTTCTCAAGCGGACTCTGTCGAGATGGATTATTCTCTGTATAAAGATCTGCTACGCCCTGGCCAACAAGGAGGCTCCTGAAGGTATCGGAGCTCATTCTACTAGAGCAAAGTCTACTACATCTGCTTTGGCTAGAGGTGTACCTGTACTTGATATTTGTAAGGCAGCAACTTGGGCCTCCCTCCATACCTTTGCAAAGCATTACTGCTTGGATTCCGAGGTTAGGAGGATGGCCATTTTGCTCGTTCTGTTTTGCAAGATTTTTTGGTTTAGTCAGGTGGACACCCTCCTCCAGGAGAGGTACGGCTTTGGGAGTCTATTCATAAGGTGAGGAATCCACAGGCAGAAGTATCCATCAGAAGAACAAGTTACTTACCTTCGGTAACGCTTTTTCTGGTGGATACAATATCTGCCTGTGGATTCCTCACTGACCCACCTGCCTCCCCGTTGTCCACCTGTTTCTACCAAAAGATGCTTTGATTGATATATCTTGATCATGTTTGCAATTTTGTTACTTAGAAATGCCTTTTCTATGGCTATTTCGCAATGTCATTCTTGAGGATGCAAATGTGAATTTATATATATGTATATGCTTGGTATGTGATGTTTGCATTTGAAAATGTGTCGGTCCGCCCGCTTGCCTCGGTGGCACGGAAAAATGGGTGGAACTGACGTCAGCACGCCCGACGAGGTCTTCTTATGGCTCCGATGACGTCATACGGAGTCGCGAGCGGAGCCGTGCTATTGTGACGTCCCTCGTCGACGTGGGAGAGCTTAGGAAAAGAATTTCCGCGAGATTGCTGGCGCAAGGGGTATTCATAAGGTGAGAAATCCACAGGCAGATATTGTATCCACCAGAAAAAGCGTTACCGAAGGTAAGTAACTTGTTCATTTATATGTTAAGTGTTTTAGCTAAGGGGTGCACTCCTAGTGTTCTGCCTACTCTTGTATTTATTCGCTTAGTATTTTTTAGTACTGCTTTTGGTACTTTTTCATTGTGTTCGGTACCATAAGGTTAGTACCCCATAATTGTTCCAGACAACAACTTTATGTCATAGATTCCTTGGATACATGATGCAACAAAAATGAAAAATCTAAACATTTTACACAATACACAATATTTTTGTCATGTTCATTTTCATGCCTGATGCATTTCGGGACGTCAGTGTCCCTTCCTCAGGGGCATATCTGAAAACCCAAAAGAAATTGCATTGTTTAAACAATAGTATAACACGAAAACTCTCAATCACCCAAACAACCCTTTACGTGCTAAAGGTTCACATGAACCCTTAGGATATCATGCCACTTCTTGGTTCATGCTTCCCTTGATCAATGCAAACCTGTATGTGTGAGTCTGTAATAGTATACAAGGTATGCATGCTAAATACCAAGCATGCACTGGTGTCCATAATGTGACTAGCATTATTTTAATCCACCAGGTGTTTTTTGTCACTCAAAAATGCAAAAAATTGCTAGTCATCTGTCCAATCCTACATTTCGTGATCCCACTCAATGTAGGATCCATATATAGTAATGCCAATTAATAATGCACTCTGCAGAGAAATGCCAGGATGTAATATGATGAATACCTCACCAGATCAATCCACATCCAACTTAGTCCAATATGCGTGACCACGCTTACCTCCACAATAAAAGAAACGTCCAATTGTAGATGTTGCTTATGTGGTAGTATCCTCCACCCCTGTAAAAACAAAAAACCCAACGTCTCAAAATGCACGAAATCCTCTGTATGCGGTGACTGTACCGCTCGTTAACTGTAGAAAGAATATGTCCCACTAAGCCACGATAATGATGACCAGAATCAAAATATGCACATCACCCTCCGAATACGCATGACTATGCCGCTCCTAATCTCTATCAACAGTAACATGCAGACTCCCCGTTTACCGGTAATCGAAGTGTCAATGGCCTCCCAGGACGAGTCTCCGGCGTCCTGCGGAGTGTCTCGTGCACTGTGAGCCGCGTTTAGATCACCCGCGATGCTGGTAGTGAAGACGGACTAACGCCATCTATACTGCCATGAAATCTAAGCCCAAGATAGCCGCCATATTGGAGAGTGGACTACGGATATAATATCAATGGTGGCGAACGGTCACCTACAGGATCAGTTCAAAGGGCTGACAAAAAGTCAACGGGAAAACGATCGGTGCTGCAATGATAAGTGGGATCTGTTCCCCAGTGCTTATATCATCATGTCACACAAAAGGAAAAATAGTATAGAAATGTATCTTCGTGAAAAGAGTATATAGGCGTATAGGCGATCAGCATACACTGCCCAAACGTAAACCTTTGAATGTAAAGAACCTATAAAAAGCTGGAGACCAATCGCTGTTTAGCTGAACGAGGGTCAAATAACAAGACCGGTCAAATATACCGATAGACATAAGTGGTGTATAAAGTTCAGGAGGACGATTACGAAGAACTCAGTACAACCAAGTATATTGCAGAGTGTGCATGTAATGCCTCTGATATCATGTTGAAAAACAATCCTATATTCTGTTTTGGACAGAAAGTGCTACCTGCACATGCAACTGTGTCAAACTGACGAGCGGAAAAATCATCTGTGTCCCACAAGTTGTCCAAGCTAGCCTCTGTTCGTCAATTGTGTCACAGTCTGTAGAAGGATCCATAGAAGGATAATCAAATTGTCAACAAAACTTTATTAGTCTATTAGTTGTGATAATAGTTCCCTCCACCATGGTCTGACATACTGACTGGTGATGTGAGATTAGTGTTGATGTTGTGGTGCGTTCTCTGCTCTGAGCTGTTCTGGCATGTGTTGAAAATGGTATTCTACTGCCTGATATCCTGTGTGATCTTGCAGTCAGATTCCTATTGTAATAAAAAGATTAAGCCCTGTTGCTGTTTATATGAAACAACTCATGTCAATCCTATCATTGAGACGTTTAGGTAGCAGTGTATCCAACCTCTTGATCCAATAGATTTCTCGTTGTAACAGCTTCTTATTGTTGTCAACTCCAGGTGTCGCAGTTACTGTCTCAATTATTTGGTATCTCAATTGTGATATGGAATGATTTGCTTTTTGCCAGTGAACAGATAGACTGGATGTTTTATTCTTTGTCCTTATTGTACTTTTGTGTTCAGTCAATCTTACTTTTATTTTACGTTCCGTTTTTCCTACGTACGCTTTGCCGCATAGGGCATTTGAAACAGTATATGACGTTGCGTGTGTTGCAATCAGCTGTGTGTCTAAGTTGTATGCTTATTCCTGAGATGGGGTGTGACAAAGTATTTCCTACGATAACATTGTTGCAATGTATGCAATTCAGGCATTTGTTAGTTCCTTTTTGCTCATCCACATTGTGTTTCTTGTCCGGCGTTGCCAGTAGTTTGCGTAAGTTTTTACCTCTTGTGTAGGCGTACAATGGTTTATCTTTAAATAAATCATTAAAGTCTGGTTCGTTTTCTAAAAGCTCCCACCTGGCATTAATCATTCTTTTAATGTCTCGTGAACATGTTGAGAATTTGGACACAAACACTAGTGTGTTCTCCTTGGGTTTGCTTGATTTGGTGAATAATTCCATCCTCTCTTTTTTGTCCACCCTTATAATGCATTCCTGCAATATTTCTTCCGGGTAACCTCTTTCAGCATGTCTCTGTTTATACTCTGAGATTTTTTGAGTGCTCACGGTTTGGTCTGAGCAAATCCTTTTTATTCTAGTAAACTGTGAAAATGGTAAGTTGTGGATTAAACTTCTTGGGTGGAAACTGGAAAAAGCTAATGCATTATTGCGGTCAGTGGGCTTTGTGTATATTTGTGTTTGAAAACCTGGTCCTATAGGTTTCTTCATGACTAGTACATCCAGAAAGTTGATTTGTTCGTCTTCAATGGTGTGCGTAAACTGTATCCTGGGATTTCGTGTGTTCAAAAATTGTATCATCATTTCAAGTTTATTTCTTGTGTCAGTCCAAATGAGAAAAATGTTGTTGATGAACCTGCAGTACAAGGCTATTTTTGTCTGCCACCTATATGGCCAGGTATTGCCGAGTCCCCTCCCATTGGTTGATTTGTTGACCCCCCAAACTCCCCTCCAGGGATCCCGGGATGGTTGCTTCCAAACCCCTCTTTCCCCCGAGGCACCGATAATAAAATCATCCTAACACAGAAATTGGATTAGGGGTCGGATAACCCCGGCCGTATTTTATTAAAATTAATAATTCATAATTAAACAATTCTTGACACAAATTAATATGCAGAAAACCCAAACATATTCAATAACATTTCAAATACACATATTTACACATTCGTTATGGCTGACCTTACATGAGTCTACTACATCTGACCTTAACATGAGTCTAATACATAGCCATACCTAACCTAAAACTGGAATATGTACACTTTGTTTTCTGCGTATCCCAGATGAGCCTACGTGCAAGGTCATGACTGTTCCCAACTACTTGCCAGGTCCCCCTTTAACGGAGTGACCTTGCGCAGGAGGCCCGTTTGCCCATCAGATTCCTTTCCGCGGGCACCCTCTACGCCCTCCAATACTACCTCCCAGGGACTGATGTTATGCCACGTTGGCGCCCATGCGCCTGCGCAGCGGTTGGCCCAAGGGGCCTGCCGGAAGCTGAACTTCCTACCCCCGCACCCTTCAGCCTACCGGCCGTAAGCACCCCCTGGAGTGTGATGAGGGACCACTGTCCCCCCCCAGGCGTCCCCATTAAACAATGGGATGCCTACTAAGAGATGTAAAATTGACCTAGCAATCATGACCTTACCGCAGACCAAGGATACTCAGACATAAAATACGACAAGCATAAATCACGTCGCCCTGTAAAATAAACATATCGATATGACATTATTTGGCACCAACTTTAGTAACTGAGAACAAGATTACAAAATTCAATCTGGAAAGAAAACCATTAAACAAACGCCTGGACATAAATACTTTCTAAACCTCGTTGCCTCAGGGGATGGTGGGTGGGGAAAAAGAAACAGAGGCTTCCAAAAGCCTCCGTCGCGTGGGGGGGGGGCGATCAGCTGTCTCACGAGTGGAGCGGCGAGGAAAAGACCGTGCCGCCGCTCCGCGCTCCTTTTATAGGAGCCTTGCCCCCAAAATCAGGAATAAACAGGTCCCGGCAAGATCCGGGACCCGTTTTGCGTGCGTTGCCCCGGAAGTGCTTGTTCCACTTCCGGGGCATGGCCTGTGCATCCAATCGCTGCCCGCGGGGGGCGGGCGCCGGCCGCATCATCCCTGCGCTGGCCCCGCCCCCGCAGGAGAAGCGTCCCGGGGACCGGCACAACCGCCATATTGGCGGCGTGACCGAGTTCCCAGTGGCGCCTTGGTATATGGCCAGGTATTGGCGAGTACCCTCCCATTGGTTGATTTTTTGACCCCCCAAACTCCCCTCCAGGGATCATGGGATGGTTGCTTCCAAACCCCTCTTTCCCCCGAGGCACCGATAATAAAATCATCCAACCACACAAATTGGATTAGGGGTCGAATAACCCTGGCCGTATTTTATTAAAATTAATAAATCATAATTAAACAATTCTTGACACAAATTAATACGCAGAAAACCCAAACATATTCAATAACATTTCAAATACACATATTTACACATTCGTTATGGCTAACCTTAACATGAGTCTAATACATAGCCATACCTAACCTAAAACTGAATATGTACTCTTTGTTTTCTGCGTATCCCGGATGAGCCTACGTGCAAGGTCATGACTGTTCCCAACTACTTGCCAGGTCCCCCTTTAACGGAGTGACCTTGCGCAGGAGGCCCGTTTGCCCATCAGATTCCTTTCTGCGGGCACCCTCTACGCCCTCCAATACTACCTCCCAGGGACTGATGTTATGCCAGGTTGGCGCCCATGCTCCTGCGCAGGGGTTGGCCCAAGGGGCCTGCCGGAAGCGGAACTTCCTACCACCGCACCCTTCAGCCTACAGGCCGTAAGCGCCCCCTGGAGTGTGATGAGGGACCACTGTCTCCCCCCAGGCGTCCCCATTAAACAATGGGATGCCTACTAAGAGATGTAAAATTGACCTAGCAAACATGACCTTACCGCCACAGGCCAGTATAGTTGACCGACTATCTAGCCCCTCATCCGCTGCTGACACGAAGGTCATGCCCTGTGTGTTGCCCCTAACATCCAGGCTAGCACATTCTCCAGGAAAAAATCATTGCCCAGTTTAGAAAGGTGAACCCCATCCTGTAGAAAAAACCGCTCCCCCCGGATGCAACCATGTGCAATTGTCTGCAGTTTGGGAGACCGGAAAAGCCTGTCCATCCTGTTATTAATCCTCTTTACGGAGTGATTCAAAGCCCACACAGACTCGCCCCCCGCCATTGGAACCTCGGGATCATGTGAGACCATACTAATACTGCCTGCGGGCAGTGCTTGGCCAAGCATCCTACTTCTGTGATTAGTGCCTCCTCTACTCCCTTCCTACCCATGTGTACCAAGTCATTGCCTCCCAGATGTATTATTACCGCAGCGGGTGTCGCTGGGGACCTAAGCAACAAAAGACCAACAATTTTTGGAACTGATTCAATCTCAATCCCCCTTGACCGTGCAATGACACTCTAAAACCCGCCTGGCGGGCCCTGTCCGCGAAATTTCCTGTAGAAAAATGCTGTTTTAACCTGCTCACATATGAATGGCCTATGATCCAGACTTCTCTGTGGCCTGGCCCCCAGGCGGGTACCTGGAGTGGGCGAGGCTCAGTTGACTGGCGGACGACGGCTAGCTCCCCTCCTGCGGGACAGGACGTGGAAACTGCAGAGAAGTGAAACAAGACCAAACATTAGCAATGATACTTAGAGTAATTGTAGCAGCACATATCGTTTGTAGCAGTCCGAAGACCAACGCCCTATTCTTTGTCATGTCCCATCAGTCCCCGAGCTGTGGCTTCAGTGGCTGCCCCAATCCTGAAAGAATGGGTACCAAATTTGGATGCATCCAGGCTTGCCGCCCCCAGCGCCAATGTCAAAATCCTCCCAAACTGAAACCTCGTGAGGGGAGTCCCGTCCTGGTGGATCAATAATGGCCCCCCTGCGCCCCGTGGCCTGCAGGCCATATACGTCTCCAGGTTGCCCACCGGACAGCATGAGCTCCCTAGAGCTCTTTGCAAGATAATGTGATCCCCCCTCCCGTTCTGATCCAATTTTGATCTGGGGATTGATAAGGATACTGAACCTGCCTCTAGTTGAACATGGGCAACTTGCATCCCACCCTGCCAATCGTGTTTATTATGCGCCACCAATTCCCCAACCCTGAAAGCGCCATAGAAGGCGAGGGAAAAAGCAGACCTGAATAATTGGACCTCACTGGTGGGACTACATACTTTCCCCAATGCCTCCATGATGGCTGAGAGCACTTCAATGCTAATCGGGTGTCTAATGTCCGGCTGGGCACCTTGCAGGCGTTGCCACCCCTTCAGAGCCCTTTGGACCAAGAATGAGCCTGTGCGATCCCTATGCCCCATTATCTTTGCAAAAAAGGCTATTGCAGTCATGTGGTGCTTTGTGCATGCCACAGAACGCCCTCAGTCCCTCAATTCCCTTATGAATGATATAACGGATGCTGGGTCGTGCCATGCCCCTTCCCACACTTGCCCTAGTGATGCGCAGTATGTGGTAAAGGCCTTCATAGGCCCGCCTAGTCCTGGGTGCTAGGCTAGCTGCCACGAGGTCTGGTAGGTTGGGGCACCAAGCTGCCACAGATGCTCCGGAAAAGGTGTGGGACAGTCCGCTGCTTCTGGATGGTAGGACCTGAAAACCTGCATCTTGAAACGAGACAATGCGTCAGCAGCGTGGTTGAGTATTCCCGGGACATACCTAGCCCTAAACATCACATTTAATCTCATACATTGCAGCACAATTTCTTTAAGCAAGCGAAGCATCATCTTACACTTGACAGACTGCTGATTGATGCACTCCACCACCGCCATATTGTCTGACCAGAAAACCACAGACTGATTGCGGAACTGGTGTGGCCAGATGGTCACGACCACCAAAATGGGGAATAGCCCAGAAATTAAATGTTATTAGTTACACCAGTGTCAACCCACCAAGCGGGCCAATGTTGTGCCGCCCGAGAACCCAGAATGGATCCAAAACCCTCATTCCCTGCAGCGTCTGTCATGAGGCCAAGTTCCGGACTGGACCTGGCCGGGCTGGGCCACACTACTGCACCATTGAAATCACGCAGGAATGCCATCCAAATCCACATATCCTGCTTAACCTCGCTGGACAACTGAGTGTGGTGATGCTTTTCTTTCAGCCCTGACATTGCCTGTGCGATGGAACGTGAAAAGGAGCGGGCCATAGGGATGATTCTTAAAGCAAAGTTCAGCATACCCACTGCCTTCTGTAGTTGATGCAAAGTGACTTTCTCTTTGCGCAAACAGTCTGCTAATGCTAGCGTGAAACCTTCTACCTTACTCAATGGCAAGCGTGACACACCTTCAACAGAATCCAATTCTATGCCCAGGAACTCAATTTGTGTGGCCGGCCCAACTGTCTTTCGTTGTGCTAGGGGGACCCCAAAATTCCTCATGAGTTCGCAAAATGCTTCTAAAGCCCTGCCACACTCCTGTGACTGTGGCACCCCCAATAACAAGAAATCATCTAAGTAGTGCAATACCCAGTGGTGTCCGGTCACCTGCCTGAAAACCCACTCCAGAAAAGAGCTGAATTTCTCAAAATATGAGCAAGAGACCGAGCACCCCATTGGCATGCACTTGTCCATGTAGAACTTCCCCTCTAGCTGGAACCCTAAAAGATGGAAATCCTGTGGATGGACTGGTAGCAGGCGGAAAGCAGATTCTATGTCTGATTTTGCTAGCAAAGTGCCTGGGCCAAGCGACTGCAGCGTTGCAATTGCCTGATCTAATGATGCGTATCTCACGGTGCACAGGGCCCCATCAATAGCGTCATTCAGTGACTGACCCCTGGGCGCAGATAGGTTATGGATCAAGCGGAACTCCCCCGGGTCCTTTTTGGGAACCACCCCCAGTGATGAGCAGACAAAATCATCAACAGGTATTGAGTGAAAAGGACCAGCCAGCCTACCCAAACGCAGTTCCTTCAACACTTTATCTATTGCCACTGACATGTTCTCCCTCACTGACTGCTGATTGCGGCAGTAAGATACCCCAGAATAGCCAGGAGCAGGAATCCTGAAACCATCTCTGAAACCTTCCAACAACATCAGGGCTGTGTTTGGGCAGCATTATTTTTTTAGCCAGGGAATCAAAACCGTTGCGTTTATGGGTGAGTGTGCCTTAGTAAGTAATAAACCCTCATTCATGTTTTTTACCTCCCTTGTCCTTTGATTTCTTGAAGCATTTGGATTCTGGGTGGGAGGATAAGCCACAGAAAGAGCAGGCATGTCTGAATTTACATGAACCATTGGGCCTGGTGCATGTCCTTTTGTTGAAATCCCAACACGCTCCCTTCTTGCCACCCCCTTCCCCGCTATGGGGTGCACCTGACCGAAAGAACTGCCCTTTTGGCGCATCCTGGCTTTGGCTTTTCATGTGCCTTAACCACAAAATTACATCCATTTGATCCCATGTAAGTGCTGGGTCAGAGGCCTTCGCCCTTCTAAATTCCTTATCATATTCTTTCCAACACATTCCCCCATACTCATCATGTGCACATGCGATCCTATTCTGGTAGCACACCAATTCAGCGTCCAGCCCTGGTAATTTCTCTACCATTACCGCATGAACATTGAAAAACGCCTTTATCCAGTTAATTAAGGTTTCCTCAATATTTTTCCTTGTGGGCCAATTGCCCCAATCACTTGGGTGAGCCCATTCCCTTAACTTTTTTTGCCTCCTCCTTCTCATCCTTGTCAACTAACAAAGAAAACATGTTCACATATTCCCCTTTCCAGATTTGCTCTTTTACTTCCTGTGCAATGTGCCTCCCAAGACGCTCTCTGGATGTGCGCATCTCCCCCAAACCTAAACTTGGGAACAATTGAACGGTACCTGCAGACGTGCCTGCTTGCGTCTTTGCGTGTTCAGTTCCTGCAGCTGTGACCGTTTTGGGGGGCTCTGGGCCATTCTTGTCGCTCACTGCGCTCTTTTGCCCTGCTCCGCTGGCAGGCCCTACCACTGCTGGTGTTCCCGTTTCAACTGTCTGCCGCACCACCTGCTTAGCCCTTTCGACGTGCGCCACCAAACTCTTGGCCCTCTCCACTGCCTCCCCTTCGGCTAACAGGGCCCCACTGCCCGCAGAAGGGATTACTGTCCCTGCCTTGGCTAGCCATGGGAGGACTTCCGCTAGACTTGCTACTAGATCAGGCTGACATGGAACCAAACTCGGGGTACCACTGGGGGGTACCACTGGCTGGAACGGAGTCCCCTCTAAACCAGGACCCCCCGGTGCGCTCGGCTGACTTGGGCCACCTGTGCCCCCCATGGTGTCACTCCCAATGGTACCGCTCCATTCCCCTCCTCTGGCTGTGACCCCCCCAGCTGGGACTGAAGGTCCTGGAATTACTGGGCTCGGCAAATTTGCTGGATCTCCGGGGTACCGGAGGGAAAGCCGCCCTGGGTGCCACCTCGGAACGCCTGGGCCTATCCTCAGCTTCCTCCTCTCCTACGTAGCTCTGCCACGGTCTGACCCAAATCATTCATTGTGCGCATCATTGTAGCCATCCACTCCTCCATTCGGGTCGGTACCTGCCCCCTCTTAGCCTTGGGTGCCATAGCTAGAATATATACTGCGCAATAAATGCCCACCAAAGAGAATGGCAACCCAGCTTATGCCTATAGCCTATTGCACTGGTCAACCCCAACAGTGACTGCACTATAATCAGGGTAACGTGGGCAAACCTCTATAACCCCGCCTGCCCTAGCTAATAAAATGGCTCCTGCGCCAAAACCTCACTGCACCCCACTTCAGTGACTTCAGTGTGGCCCTAAGCAAATCCTACCCCTTACAGGCCAAACCTTTGGGGCCCAAACTAGCTTTGTCTGGTCTGGGACAATGCCCAAACCCTTACCTCCCTTTCAGCTCAGGCACCGCAGGCCCCCGGTCGACCACAAGCACCCCACAGCCAGAGCCACTCCCACAAGCTAATCCAGTAGGTCGGGTGAGTATGTACTCCAACCCGAGTGGCTCCCGGCTGCGGTGGAATGCAGGCCTACCAGGGGTGCAAAAGGAGGGGTGTCCCTAGCTGTCCTGTGCTCTTCCTCGCGCTGAAAACGTCTCCTCTGTGATGTAAAAGTGCCCCCCAGCTGTCCGCCCGAAAATCGCCAGCAACAACCTGCAGAAAAGGAAAGAAAAAGAAACAGAGGCTTCCAAAAGCCTCCGGCGCGTGGGGGGCGATCAGCTGTCTCACGAGCGGAGCGACGAGGAAAAGACCGTGCTGCCGCTCTTCGCTCCTTTTATAGGATCCTTGCCCCCAAAATCAGGAATAAACAGGTCCCGGCAAGATCCGGGACCCGTTTTGCGTGCGTTGCCCCAGAAGTGCTTGTTCCACTTCCGGGGCATGGCCTGTGCATCCAATCGCTGCCCACGGGGGGCGGGCGCCGGCCGTGTCATCACTGCGCTGGCCCCGCCCCCGCAGGAGAAGCGTCCCGGGGACCGGCACAACCGCCATATTGGCGGCGTGACCGAGTTCCCGGAGGCGCCTTGGTAGGATAACTCACAATGTGTTGATCTTCAAATTGTGCCATAAAAATGTTGGCATATGCAGGTGCCCCTGAAAAACCCATCGATGTTCCCGTGAGTTGAGCATAAAAATTGCCTTGCCATGAAAAATAACTGTGGTTCAAGCAAAAGTGCACTAATTCCAATAAAAACACCTTTTCCGCCTTGACATTTTGTGATTGTAGTAATGCCCATTCTACTGCTTCCAATCCTGCCTCATGAGGTATAGACGTGTACAGTGCTGTGACATCTATAGTGCATAACAGCCAGTGGTCCTGCACTTCTGATTCCATTCGTTGAAGTTTCTGTAAGAAGTCAGTGGTGTCCCTAATATAGGAATACCAATTTTGTACAAACTGTTAAAAGTAGTAATCCAAATACATACCCAGAGGGTCAAATAATGATCCGCATCCCGAAACAATGGGTCGGAACGGGGGGTTCCTCAGGTCTTTATGTATTTTTGGTATCATATACAATTTGGGTCTGCGTGGGTTACTCGTTGTTAGGTATAGTCTAGTCCTTTCATCAATCCATCCCATGTCCTCCGCTCTCTGTAAAATTTTATTTAGAATCCCCATGAGTTGTGTTGTGGGGTCACAATTGAGTAGCATGTATGTGTTGTCATCCATTACATGTTGATTAACTTTGAAGTGATAATAGGTTGTGTCCATCACTACAAGGGCTCCCCCTTTGCCTGCTGGTTGTAGTGTGAGATTAGGATTGTTGGCTATTGATCTGATAGCCTTCTTGTCATGCTGTGTTAAGTTTTGCCCCCTGCTGGTTTTGAAGTTTAGTTTTTTAATGTCTTTTTTTACCATGATTTCAAAAGTATCTAACATCTTTATGAGATACTGGTGCTTGGAAGGTACTCTTAGGTTTAAACGGTGTTTCTTCTGGTTCATCTCCTGTGCGATCATTGCCTACTATGTTGGTAAAAAAGTGGTGCAATCGTAAGGTCCGCATGAACCTGAAAAATGTCGCTTCAGTTTCCAGCTCATTGGTTGAATTGGTAGGCACAAATGACATGCCCCTACTCAGTACATTGTTCTGCTGGTGTGTCAATTTGGTTGAGGATATATTGATTATTAGGTTTTGTTTTTGCCGCTGCGTAATGTCTTTCCTCCTTTTTCCTTGTCCTCGCCGGGTTTTGTGGTTGTTCCTGTTGTCCCTCGTCCAGTTTGGGCTGGTGGTTCTCCTTGATCCGGAGCCTGTGACAAAAAAGATACTGATGTGTTAGGTTGGACTGTTTCGCCTGACTCGGTTGATGGTCCAAATCGGCCAGATTCTGCAGTACTTGATCTTATCGGTTCCCTATTGGTAGCTGTGTCTTTCTCTGTTGCTATGCTTTCTTCGACTTCGACTTGTCCAGTTTCTGATTAAGCCCTTCCAAGTTGATCTTTAGGTGTCATTCTCCATCCTCATCTCCAATTCACTTTTGAGATTATGTATTTCTTCTTCCAGATCGCGGATTGTTTTGGATAGTTCCTCAATAAGCAATAATAGTAAATCAAGTGAGCATTTATTCAGAATTGAGTACCATTTTTCCATGAATGTGGTGTTCAGGTGAAATCGAAACAGCATTGGTTTAATTGAAAGTCTCAACTCTCTTGGAATCAGTTTGGCTTTATGATATTGCACCAAAGTCGAAGCATGCAATCTTTGATTTAATTGGCGTCTAGTTAGATATTCCAATTGTTTAAGCTGTTGGGAGATTGAGCCTCCATGTGTATCCGTGAGTTTACTTCCTGTATTAAGGCATAGATCTCCGATGCTTGGTCTATTATATATACCAGGGTTGTTGCTCTGTTTTCAGTTATGTTTGAAATTGATTCAAACAACATTTTCAATTGGTGCTACCTCCTGTGTTACACAGTATTCTATGAAAAGTGTTTTAGCTAAGGGGTGCACTCCTAGTGTTCTGCCTACTCATTTTAAAATATAAAATTATACAAATTAACCAAGTGGTGCTGCACCGCTGCGTGTGCTGTCGACACACGTTTACAGGAACTAACAGTTTATAACAAGTACATAGACTTGGATGCAGTGAGCACTGTTCACATTGAACCAAATAAAAATTTGTTTATCACAATATAACACAGTTACTAGAATAAAAAGGATTTGCTCAGACCAAACCGAGAGCACTCAAAAAATCTCAGAGTATAAACAGAGATATGCTGAAAGAGGTTACCCAGAAGAAATATTGCAGGAATGCATTATATGGGTGGACAAAAAAGAGAGGATGGAATTATTCACCAAATCAAGCAAACACAAGGAGAACACACTAGTGTTTGTGTCCAAATTCTCAACATGTTCACGAGCCATTAAAAGAATGATTAATGTCAGGTGGGAGCTTTTGGAAAACGAACCAGACTTTAATGATTTATTTAAAGACAAACCATTGTACGCCTACACAAGAGGTAAAAACGTACGCAAACTACTGGCAACGCCGGACAAGAAACACAATTTGGATGAGCAAAAAGAAACTAACAAATGCCTGAATTGCATACATTGCAACAATGTTATCGTAGGAAATACTTTGTCACACCCAATCTCAGGAATAAGCATACAACTTAGACACACAGCTGATTGCAACACACGCAACGTCATATACTGTATCAAATGCCCATGCGGCAAAGCGTACGTAGGAAAAACTGAACGTAAAATAAAAGTAAGATTGACTGAACACAAAAAGTACGATAAGGACAAAGAATAAAACATCCAGTCTATCTGTTCACTGGCAAGAAGCAAATCATTCCATATCACAATTGAGATACCAAATAATTGAGACAGTAACTGCGACACATGGAGTTGACAACAATAAGAAGCTGTTAGAACGAGAAATCTATTGGATCAAGAGGTTGGATACACTGCTACCTAAAGGTCTCAATGATAGGATTGACATGAGTTGTTTCATATAAACAGCAACAGGGCTTAATCTTTTTTATTACAATAGGAATCTGACTGCAAGATCACACAGGATATCAGGCAGTAGAATACCATTGTCAATACATGCCAGAACAGCTCAGAGCAGAGAACGCACCACAACATCAACACTAATCTCACATCACCAGTCAGTATGTCAGACCATGGTGGAGGGAACTATTATCACAACTAATAGACTAATAAAGTTTTGTTGACAATTTGATTATCCTTCTATGGATCCTTCTACAGACTGTGACACAATTGACGAACAGAGGCTAGCTTGGACAACTTGTGGGACACAGATGATTTTTCCGCTCGTCAGTTTGACACATTTGCATGTGCAGGTAAAACTTTCTGTCCAAAACAGAATATAGGATTGTTTTTCAACATGATATCAGAGGCATTACATGCACACTCTGCAATATACTTGGTTGTACTGAGTTCTTCGTAATCGTCCCCTGAACTTTATACACCACTTATGTCTATCGGTATATTTGAACGGTCTTGTTATTTGACCTTCGTTCAGCTAAACAGCGATTGGACTCCAGCTTTTTTATAGGTTCTTTACATTCAAAGGTTTACGTTTGGGCAGTGTATGCAGATCGCCTATACGCCTATATACTCTTTTCACGAAGATACATTTCTATACTATTTTTCCTTTTGTTTGACATGATGATATAAGCACTGGGGAACAGTTCCCACTTATCATTGCAGCACCGATCGTTTTCCCGTTGACTTTTTGTCAGCCCTTTGAACTGATCCTGTAGGTGACTGTTCGCCACCATTGATATTATATCCGTAGTCCACTCTCCAATATGGCGGCTATCTTGGGCTTAGATTTCATGGCAGTATAGATGGAGTTAGTCCGTCTTCACTACCAGCATCGCGGGTGATCTAAACGCGGCTCACAGTGCACGAGACACTCCGCAGGACGCCGGAGACTCGTGCTGGGAGGCCATTGACACTTCGATTACCGGTAAGCAGGGAGTCTGCATGTTACTGTTGATAGAGATTAGGAGCGGCATAGTCATGTGTATTCGGAGGGTGATGTGCATATTTTGATTCTGTCATCATTATCGTGGCCTAGTGGGACATATTCTTTCTACAGTTAACGAGCGGTACAGTCACCGCATACAGAGGATTTCCTGCATTTTGAGATCTTGTAGTCGAGATGGCGCTTACAGAGGACTTCACGTTTACGTTGGGTTTTTTGTTTTTACAGGGGGGGAGGATACTACCACATAAGCAACATTTACAGTTGGACGTTTCTTTTATTGTGGCGGTAAGCGTGGTCACGCACATTGGACTAAGTTGGTTGTGGATTGATCTGGTGAGGTATTCATATTACATCCTGGCATTTCTCTGCAGATTGCATTATTAATTGACATTACTATATATGGATCCTACATTGAGTGGGATCACGAAAGGTAGGATTGGACAGATGACTATCAATTTTTTGCATTTTTGAGTGACAAAAAACACCGGGTGGATTAAAATAATGCTAGTCACATTATGGACACCAGTGCATGCTTGGTATTTAGCATGCATACCTTGTATACTATTACAGACTCACACGTACAGGTTTGCATGTGAACCTTTAGCACGTAAAGGGTTGTTTGGGCGATTGAGAGTTTTCGTGTTTTACTATTGTTTAAACACTGCAATTTCTTTTGGGTTTTCAGATATGCCCCTGAGGAAGGGACACTGACGTCCCGAAATGCATCGGGCATGAAAATGAACATGACAAAAATATTTTGTATTGTGTAAAATGTTTTGATTTTTCATTTTTGTTGCATCATGTATCTAAGGAATTTATGACATAAAGTTGTTGTTGTCTGGACCAATTATGGGGTACTAACCTTATGGTACCAAACACAATGAAAAAGTACCAAAAGCAGTACTAAAAATACTAAGTGAATAAATACAAGCATTAACATGAAGTAAATAGTAGACTGTGTTATATTGTGATAAACAAATTTTTATTTGGTTTAATGTGAACAGTGCACACCGCATCCAAGTCTGCGTACTTTTTATAAACTGTTATTTATATGTTAAACCATATCATTATAAGGGAGTATCACAGGACGCTTAGAAAAGTACACTATTGTGCTTGGTACCCGCACACACAGTATGTAAACCTACTAAGATCAAATGAGGTAATGGCTTATCAATCTACAAACCACTTTCATGGATATCACAAAAAAACTCAGCCTGCCTAGTTATTTCCCGTTGGCCATCCCAATGTAGTGCCTATTGTCATCAGTGATGGTAGACATGGAATAAATCCCATGCAATCCGACGATTGTGTGACAGTGCCCCTCTAACGAGTGCACGTTTGTTTTAACTACACAGAAGAAAACCCTATATCATAAAGAGGGAGGGAGCCACAAACGTCCTCATATCAATTAAGAATGCCCAGACTGAATATACATGAAAAATGAGGGCTGCCTCACAAGGAGATAAACCGCTATCCATTAGTCAATCCCCAGGGACAAATAACCAGTGCAATTTAAGGATCAGTTACAATGGTATGGTTTACATCACCCCAAAGGACAATCATTCATCACATTAATCCATGTAATGTTCCATACAAGGAATATGATTCCAAGCAGATATCAAGATTCATTTTAGACAGTAATCACAAAAAATAATGAAATTCATCATCTGTGTTGTGATCCATCTCCACACTGCGTAAACGCCATATCCATGCAGCTTCATTGCGCCTCAGTGAGAGCTCTTTTTCGCTCCTTCTAGAGTCGGGGGGGGGGGGGACAAGATCAATACCATGAAACCATATCTCATTGTTATCTGCATGCTGTTCCATCATGTGGAATGTTATAGGTTATCTCATATCCCAATTTCTTATAGCTCGTACATGTTTTTGGATCTGGAGTTTAAGAGATCTCACTGCACTACCTACATATATTCTATTTCACTCAAAACCAATAATGTAGGTGACAAACTTAGTTTTGCAGCGAATGAGGTGCCGAATCTCATAGGTTTTTTCTGTATTGTAACAAAACAGCTTGGTCTTATCCCTACTGAATCTTCATATGTTACATTTATGACATGTGTACAATCCTTTCACCGGGCAAGGGAGCCACGTAGTGCCTCTGGGTGTGGTCACATAGCTGGGAAACAACCAGTTTTTTATGGTTCGGCCCCAACGAAAAGATACTTTCAGTTTATTTGACACATTATTCCTGAGCCCCGGGTACTCAGTTAGTAAACCCCAATGTCTTTTTAGAGTTTTGTAACCCAAATCACTATACATGGTGTACTGGGTAATAAAGGTCAAATGGTTCCACTTGTTTATTTCCCGTTTTAGCTCTTTATTCAAAGTGTCACACCTGGCCAAACGTCCTATTCTTTCTTCTGCTTTAGTTAGAACTTTATCCCCAAGCCCCCTGTAACTGAATCTACATTTAGCACTTTCAATGTTGGCAGCAGATGATTCCCTGGAGCTACACTTCTGCCTAATGCGTACCATCTCCCCAAATGGTATGTTATTGATGACCGACTTTGGGTGAGCACTAGTGGCGTGTAGGACACTATTACAGGCTGTGTCCTTCCTGAACATGATACTGTGTATAGAGTCATTCTCCACATAGAATAAGATGTCCAGAAACTTGATCTTCTCCCTGCTATCATTCATGGTCAGTCTAATGTTGCATGGATTATCATTCAGATAGGAATGGTATTCCAAAAGTTGAACTACCATTCCCTTCCACAACATAATGATTGCATCGATATACCTCCCCCCAAAAGACAACATAGTCTATCGAGGGGGAGGCATATCGGCCCCAGGCAGACTCCCCCTCATACCAGCCCATAAATAGGCCGGCATAGGAAAGAGCAAACCTGGAGCCCATCACGGTACCTTGTATCTGGTGATACCAGTGCCCATCATGGAGAAAATAGTTCTTTGGCAGAATAATATCCATCATCTCCACAATCATAATGTTATGCTCAAGATGATCTGTGGTTCTCGTCCGAAGAAAATATTCAACTGCCCTGATCCCTAAGTGTTTTTGTAGGCAAGTATATAAACTTGCAACATCCATAGTTACAAACATTAAATCCTGTAACCAGATGACATCCTCAAACTTATTTAGTATGTTCTTACTGTCTTATATGAATGCAGGCAAATTATGGACAAAAGTCCACATCAATCCTGGTCTGAGGCCTTGCTTTCCTTCTCCATTTTTTCTATTTCTGCTTGTAGTTTGCTGACTTTTTTATCAGCATGCCTGACTAGAATTCGCATCATTGTATAAGATGCATTTTACAGCTTTTCCTCCCACTCTTTCAATGATTTCTCATCTAGATTTCGTAGTCCCCTGCGGATCCTGCTATTATCCAAGCATTCCTGGAGAGTGATCCCATCCCACCATCTAGCCATTTCCAGTTTTTTCAAACTCTATTTTCTGAAACATGACTTTAAGTCCCTCCTTGGTTTGGCCACCTAATCTACATATGCCATGTCCCGTCTGTGCTGAAAAAAGATCCGGTGCCAATTCTTCACATCTGTCCTTAAACTTAGACATTTTTGGATCTCACAAGTTCAATATCTATTTACAGGAAAGGAGAATGTGGACAGGTCCTACAAGCTAATATGCCAAAGAAAAAGGCAGCGGACCAAAGGTCGCTGCACCGCTCCTATGTTCCCAAATGATTATCACTTTATCTATTTTTATCTGTGTGCACTCTCAAACAAGAAAATAAAGTGAAGAACTGGATAACTGTGGAATTAGAATAGAGATTCTTTATTAACATGACGTCATTTACTGTAGTTCACCTCTAGTCTGAATAAATTGATTGTCCTTGTTCTAAGGGTTGCATGTTGGCAGCAGGTGCATACAGATAGAAATAGATTCTCAGAAGTGATAACCACTTAGGAACATGGGAGAGATGCAGCGACTTTGGTTGCTCTGCCTTTTTCTTTGGTATAATTGCAGATATATACATATAATCTGCATTCGCAGCACATTACTGATGTTAACATGGCATCATCGTGATATCACAACAAAAAAGAAGTAATGCGGAAGCATCAGTCAGTAGTATTACAATCATCACAGTAAGTCCATTCCATGTCTCATCCCTGTAATTTCCACAGGAGGTCATTAAAATATCCGGAGCGTCTACACATGGCAGTAGAGTGCCACATAGGACTTTCGAGGCATGCATCTAGGGATCATTGTTATATGAGTCAAAGAGTACAGATGGTAATGTCAGCACCAGAGTGCATCAGAATTAGAGCCTATACAAGCCAAGAGCATCAGTAGGCACAGTAGAAAGGTTACAGAGTCACAAATTCAGCAATATTCACACGATAGGGAAACAGAAACAGTATCACTGATTGACCAAGCCCTCACTATAAGTATTCAAATCAGTCTACAACGTTTCCCAATCCGCTGCTGTAGGGTATTTGTGTAGACCTCAAGCCTTCTCTCACCAGAGCGCCACTGCCTCAGCCTGCCCCCCCTTAAGCGTTGCCTTGCACCAATGTGCTTTACCTGGCAGTGTTGCTGCCTTCCAGTTCATGGCTATAAGTCTGTGGGTTATTAACAGCACAGAATTGATGAATCTATTGGTGGCTTTTGCATTTTTGGGGTGCTTAAACAGTCCCAGCAGAGCACCCTCTAGTGTGCATACATTTGTGCGACCAGTCACCTCCGTCAACGCGCTATCCACCTCCCCCCAGAGTGCTGTGGTTCCCGAACAAATCCAAAACATGTGCACCAAGTCTGCTCCCACGGGCTGGCACCTAGGACAATCAGGGAAGGATCCAAACCTTTGATGATGTCTAGCAGGGGAAAGATAGGCTAGTTTCTCTTTACCTACCTACGAATAGTCAGGGTTCATGCCAACACTTTCTTCAACTCCAAAGATACAATTCCATTCCATCCCACGAAAGATTAACACCCTCACTCCGGAAAAACTCAGTATGGTCAAACCTAATATCCGCGTGACAGATGTGGCCAAAACCAAGATCCCTACAAAACCGACTCATCTCCCTATTTACATTCCTGCGTGCCCTTTCTACCACAGACGGTTCTTGGCCCCCCTCCACTGTCTGTGTGGCATAAACTCTGTCCAAAGAACAAAGCAACCTAACCACAAGGCTTTAAATCCTGGTTCATATCCCTCATCAAAACCCTGCCTTTCTCAAGTACAAGATCGTTCTCCCCCAAATGGAGAACCAACACATCCGGGCATCTACCTCCCTCCTTCATACCATTCAAACCCTGAATCAACTCTTGCCTCCTCATGCCCGCTTTAACCCCCATTGTAACGAGGAACAAACGCTGGTTAAATCCCAAATTGGCTCCATAACCCCTCTGAGCCGCTTACCCCTTTACCCATTTGATGAACGAATGTCCAGCCACCCAAATGGCCACATCTTCCGCAGCCGGCCAGCAACCAAACCTGAAACAAAAACAGCAGTCAATATTCACACATAAAGCCCTGAAGCGCTGCCTTCCCTGTGCACATATCTCTGAAAGCAATTGGATGACTAGAGCCCCAACCACATGATGTCCTCCCGTGCCCAGCCGCAATTACCAGCCTCAGTCACAGTACCAATGCAGAAAGAATGGATTCCGTTTCCAGCTGAAGGGACACCTAGTACCGAAAGTGTTTTGCGCAAGACCGAAAGGAGTTGAAACGCTGTAACTCCTGCCCCTGACTGGAGTCAGAACACTTCACAACTGACCGCCCCACAGCATGTTGCCCACAAATCGCACTATGCCACTGGGCATTGGCCAGGCGCTGTTAAAGCCTGTAATCCCACATTCCTCCCCTGTGCTCTCTGGTCAGTCTTAGAGTTGCACCGCCATACTACCAACCTGCACTCTCTTCTCATGACATCTTCCCACAGCACTACCCTCCAATCACTACAGCCCAGCAACTCAACACGGAAAGCGCCATAGAACATCCAGGAAATAAGGGTGGAAAACAAGCAAACTTCCTCCACTCCCTTACAAACCACAGACAATTCCTGAAGCACTCTACAGAACAACCTCCATGTTAATGGTCTCCGAAGTCTTCCCAAGCGGCCCTGCTCCCTCACCCAACTCTCAAGTATCCTCTGTCCTAGTTCCCCAGCTGACGGGGCGTAGCCCCACAACACTTTCCCCTGATGCCAAAAATTCCAACCATGCCTTCCCATAAGCTCTCCATGTAGACTCAGCTAAGGTCCCTACCACCAGTTGACCCATCCTGTTTTGCCTACTGACCACAGAATCCCATTAAAAGAATTCAGGAAAAACCTCCACATCCTGAGCTCTTCTTTGACCCCTGCTCATATGTGCACGTGATGATGTGGAAATGATACACCTGAGAGTGCCAGACACAGCCTCCTACAAAATGTCCTTCCTGCCCTCACTACCCTACAGGAGAAAATGAGGTGTCCCAGCAGCACCTGAATCTCTCTGACCTTCATCTTCTCTCTGGCCAGCATGCCCACCAACAATGTCTGCATTGCCTCTTTTTGGTCCTGAGGCAATCTCGCTTCCATCTTTACTGACTCAATTTTGATTCCCAAAAAGGAGAACACCGTACCTGGGCCCACTATTTTCTTGGGTGCCAGCGGAACACCCAGGTCACTCATGAGCTCCTGGAATCTTACCAGCACTTGCTGGCAGTCCGCCGAGCCGGGTGCCCCTATGAAAAAGAAATCATTCAGGTAATGTGGCACCAGTGTATGCCCGTATACCATTTAAAAAGCCAATGCAGGAATGGACTGAAGCACTCAAAAAGTGCACAAGAGATCGAACATCCCGTGGGTAGCGCCTTATATACGTATCATTTCCCTTCAAAGTGCATGCTAAACAGTTGAAAATCATCCGAATCTACCGAAAGCAGCCGAAAATATGACTTCACATCTCAATTTGCCATCTGTGCTCCTTGCCCCGCTGACATGCTAGCAACATGGCCACTTCCTCTGAGGAATAGGACACTGATGCCATGACTTCCGAAATGAAATAATTTACTGACTAATGCTGAATGAACCGAAATTGCCCTTTTTTCTTCTTAGGCACCACACCAATAGGTGACACAATCAAATTTTCCATTGGCTAATCCTCAAACGTGCCCCTCATTCTGCCCTCCAACACTTCATTGTCCAGCTTGTCCTGTACTGCCTTCCTGTGTTCCTTCGCAGACCGCAAATTGTCTGTCCATCTTCGAACCCGGGGGCCCTCATAACCCAACCAACAAGCCCATTTGAAACACTCCCACGAAACCCTCGCCTCTTCTGGCTGATCATAAAACCCAGCCAGTACTTCAACCTGTCCACTTTAACAAGAGTACAAGCCTTTTGCACCAGATCCATGTGCCCCCTCTGTTGCCATAATGCTGTTGCTGCTGGTGTGGCTCTTGGCTGCTCATATATGGCTGCCATTGCCCTCCATTCTGTCCCTGGTACCCGCCTGTAGTTCCAAAGCAATGCTTAAGTGCATGCCTGCCCGTGCACTTGGAGCATTCATGCCGAACCTTACAGTATTCTCAAGTACACAAGCCTTTGTTGTAGACCCAGCATGCTCCCCATCCCGCTTTGATCTTTTGATGTGTTCACCACCCCTCCCCCGGTGGGGCTCCCCTGAAAGGGCTTATAAATAATAGTCAAACCCCTGGCAATGAAAATCGTCTTCCCGAACTTAGCGGGCCCATGGTATGCCGCCAAAGATCAGTGTCCAGATCCCTCCACTTTGCCTCGGGATCCCATGCCAACCGTGCCCGGAATTCCTCATCATATTGAGCCCAGGCATACACCCGAAAGTAAGTTGAGCTTTGTGTATTACGTCCATATACTTGAACAATGCCACATATCACTCGGGAAACTTCTCACAGTAGACACTGGTATAAATAACGCCCGGTCCAGTTCTGTATCGTCAAGGGGATCCTCGGCTGCTTGGCTAGTTTGTACTCTTTCGAAACCTCTTTGGAGCTCAGCTCCCGATGAAGGCGCTTAAACATCTCCACATATCCCCCCTTCCAAATTTCTCTGTTGTCGCCACCATCAAGTGCGCCCTCAAGGGCTTTGTCATACCCATATAAGGCAGCCATTTAATTTTCAGCTCCTTGCCTTCTGGCCCCTCTTTTTTGTCACCGTTGTCCTCCATAGACTTCCCACCTTTGTCCTCTGCCCTCTCCCCACTCTTCGCTCCGTTGCCCTCAACCCCCTCCATCGCCTTTCGTTGCTCACTTGCTGCACTGACAGGTGCTCCATCCGTACCCACCCCTACATCAGCCACGTACCTACCCTTACGCAACCGCTCCTCCCTTCCCCCGACCCCCCCCTGTTGTCACCTCCTACATCCACACCTGTGGCCACCATCACCAGACCCCCATCGGTATCCTGGCCCTTACCTGGGCTCCAAGGTCAGTGCCCATACAGATGCTTGCCGCCTTGCTAGTGGCCTCCATGTCCCCGATACCGTACTTTGCCATTCCTCATTTGTCTGAAACACACTAGACAAGAATACATTAGCAGGACCCCCTGGCAGTGCCCCAACCTGTGCCCCCACAGGCTCTTTGTCGTCTCGCACCTCAACTTCCTGAAGGCTGTCTTTCTCATAATCCACCATCGACACACCCATGGTGTCCTCCGTCCTGACCCAACTCTGGCCTGCACTAACATCACTTCCAGTTATCATTCCTTTCACCTGAGTCATGGACCAGCACCTGGCATCCAGGGAGGCCATACAAACCCCACCATACCGCTCTGCCGACACCACCCATCTGTCCTCTGCACCATAGGAGCTAGATGCGGCCCGTGACCTTCCCGCTGGTGGAGCCGATGAGGTCCTTCCATATCTGCTTCTGTCAGCTGCGATGGGATCCCCGAAGACGTCTGCGAACTGCTCTTTACTTCACCTCGGTGCCTGTGAGCCACACAAGCTCTCCTGAGTCTGGAAACCTGCTATGCTCCTCGACCTGTAAAAAATATGACAGGAGTGGTGTGCTGGCACCCCTTAACCTCCCATCCCTACTACATTCATGTCCGGGACTCATGACCATCTGTCTGGCCCCACACTGCCTCCCATGCTCCCATGGAACACCCCCCCAGCTCCTCAACTTCCCTGCCCGGCTGACCCCTCTCACCACTAATTTCCCTACCCCCATGAAAGTCAAGCTCTGCCCCATCCTCCTCCTCACTCCAATCAAGCATAGCTGCCACCAAAGCAGTAGCTGGCCTCTGCACTCTAGGGGGGCTCCCCCAACAAATCCTGGCCCTGCCCTCCACGCTCAGCCCCAATCTGGTGCCCCTCCCGGTCCAGCAACCCATCCAAACTGGGTCTCCCAACCCCCCATGGGCCTTCATCCGCCCAACGAGCCTGCAGCCCCTGCAGAGCCGTCTGCATCCAGTTCCACCACCCCAACCAAGGGTCCTGATCCGGTCCTAACGCATCCCCCTTACTGGCTAGACCAAGGGCTTTCCATGGTGGCCCTATAATATCGGGGGATACATATTCCCACCCTGTATTCTTCCCCCCACGCTCTCAGTACTCATCTGCTGTGCAGCAGGAGGCACTTCCGCTGCCTCCCGCTTCATTTTCAGGCCTTAGGCAGCGGCCATGTACATATGTAAACCATGCAGTCGGGCCGCTTCTTCGGTGAGCAGTGCCTCATCTGCCTGTGCGCCTGCCCCTCTTGTGCTCCCAGCTGTGCCCTGCCCATATTTTGCACTCTGCGGCTCAGAATCAAGCTGCTGGCCACGGAGGCATTGGACGCTTTGGCAGCCCAGTTCGCACCGCTCCCAGAAGTCCCGCCCCTCTGAGCGCCATGGGGGCCACCTGCCTAGTGGCAGAGCAGCCCAAGCACTCATCTCTCCAGTCCCCTCCGGTGACGCCCGCAGTTTGTGGGGCAGCAAACACGCCAAAATGACCACGGCCTCGCGGTTCAAGGCCCAACTCGTCGGGCATGCCGCACCAGCCCCAAGCTCGCCACCGACCACTAAATCCATTCATCCAGCCTATCGGAGCAGGTGCATGGCCTCAGCCACTTTTTCTTCCGTTGCCGCCATCCAACCTACGAGGCCAATTAACTTCAACAGTGTTGAAAATTAGAGAAAATGTCACCCACTGACTCACTGCCACCAGGTCACCTGTATTTAAAATGGTGGCAGAGAACTCAAAAGAAGTCCCTAAATAACCCGTTGGGCTACAATGGGCTACATAATAGCCCAAACAAAATGGCAGCCGCAGGACTGCACCACTATCCCAAAATCCCCAGGGGCGTAGACCTCCTTGTGGTCAACTGCCCTCCAAACCTCCATTGCAGTGAAGCCAAATGGCCTCACAGTGGAGGTCAGTGACATCACAGTGGGGTAGAAAAGCTCAGTAATTTAATTGGTAAACAATGAAATTACCATATTGCAGAATTACACCACAATGTGTTGAGCAGTATCTCAGAGGAGCTCTGTGATATCACAATAGGGTTAGTCTGATCACAGTATTGCTCAGGGATATCACATTGGGGCTCTGTAACACTACAGTGGTGCTCAGTGGCATCACAGTAGTGCTCAGTAACATCACGATATGGCTCATTAAACACTGCAGTTGGCACCGGCAGGTCAGAATTTAGCACAATGCCTGGGGCCAAAGTTTAATGAGGACCCCTCTGAATTCTTCCGTTTCGGCCAGGTGTGATAGACCTGTTTCTAAATAGTAAAATAACAAACCTTCAAAGACAGAGAAAACGTGGTGTCTGGCTTCAACTAGTGGTCTTGCCACGCTAGTTGTCTCATTAAAGAAGAAGTCAGGCTTTCTAGCCGTTAAAAAATCTAAAATTAAGGGCCTGATTTAGATCTCAGTGAACGGGTTACTCCGTCACAATGGTGATGGATATCCCGTCTGCCGAAATATAAATTCCATTGTATCCTCTGGGATTTATATTTCAGCATACTGGATATCCGTCACCATTGTGACGGAGTAACCCATCCGCCGAGATCTAAATCAGTCCCTAAATGTTGCTGAAGGCAAGAGTGGCCTTGGAAAGCACAGGACCTGGGGCATAATGCCCCCTCTGGCTCCTCCTGCCCTTGTGAAGGCCCAGAGTGGGCATATATGTCTGTCAGGACTCAGTCTGGGACACTGGCATGTGTCAGGGACTCTGGCAACGACTGGTGCCAGGGAATCCAAAGTAGGCAGAATACTAGGTACAGAGCTGCCCAAGATCACACAGCGAGTCAAAGGAGAAAGGTAATCCAAAGAGGAAGCTCTGTATAAGAGAATAAGAGAGGTAAGACTCAGAAAGGACAAGCCCTCAGAGGTGATTAGGCATTCAGACTAACTACACCCAGGACGAACGTGCAAGACATATATATAATACAACATTAACAATAAAGGGAATGTGGGGTAAAGCACTCAGGAGCTCCACACGGTAAGACTGAAGCTCAGTAAGTTCCTCACCCACAATTGCTGTTACAGACACTGACTGAAAATACCCACATTTAGAATATGTATGCAAAGGCAGGGTCTGTGGAGCTTATACCTATGGTGATGTTATAACTGTAACTCAAAGACAATACTCACAGTGAACAAGAAACACCACCTAGGTAGTCAGCTGTGCCCACGGATCCTGGCGATCAAACAGGAACACGCAAGGCAGTAACAGCAAAGGGGTAGAACTAAATACAAGCACAATAGACTAGGAGCTAGCAAGGAGGAGTGCTTAACAGGAAAGGAAGGAAAACACAGGGCACACTTGGCAGAAAGCAGGTAACAAACATACAAGGTAAGAGAAGCAAGACAGCAGAATAGAAAGACAGCAAACTAGAACTGGAACCAAGGAAATGGGAAGAACGGCAGGTACTGGTAAAGGATATACAGAAAGGGAGGCTACAAAGGTATACTAGAATAGTGCAGGTTCAGGAAGCAAGAAAACAAAGTAGCATAGAAGGCAGTGCTGGGGCAGGAAAAAGAATTGAGCTAAGGCTCAGGAGTCAAGGTAGCACTGCAGGCAGTGCTAGTTCAAGGAAACAGGAAATAGCTACAGCTCAGGAAACATGGAGTCAAGAGAGAACTGCAAGCAGTGCACATCAGGAACAAGAAATAGCTGAAGCCCAGGAACAAAGACTAACTATAGCTCAGGAAACAAGGTAGCACTGCAGGCAGTGCAAATTCAGGCATAAGGAATGGCTATAGCTCAGGAATCAAGGAATAGCAAAAGCTCAGGAATAAGGACTGGTCTCACCGGATAACAGCTACAATGACCAACACTGGACTGAAGGGAGCTGAGGCTTAAAAGAGCTCACAGTAATCACATGCATCAGGTGTTAGCAGACTAGCAGCAGCCAGCCACAGCTGAGCCGAATTCCTCCACCCATTCTTGGCCTGCAGGGGTGGAGACAAAGCAGTGAGCAGGGGATTATAGGTAATGTAGTTTGCAGCATGAGCAGACTGGCTTCCACAAAACCCGGCATGGATGGAGAATGGATGTCAATTCCCAAATGGTGTCCAAATGCCTGGAAGTCAGGATATGCATGCAGGGGAGTGTCTGGAAGCATATTAGAACACTGGAAAGCCCCACAATTCAGCCCCCTGGTGGTGGGCACGAGAATGCAGGGAGTGAATCGTGACAATGACATTGCAAGAAGCTCAGCAATATCTCAGCAAACCTTGATGTCCTTACATTTAGGCTAAGTGAAGTTACAACTCAGCGGGACATGCTGGCCTCGATCTGCAGCTCAGTTGCAGCACAGCATGACTCAGTAACCACATGTTTGGGCTGAGTGACTGACACCTTGTGGAATTCAGGTATTTGGTGAGAGGTTGCATGCTTTATGTACAAGGCAAGTCTGATTACGTAAACTGCTATTAGCAGAGCCAGACATAATGCGCGCTGTCACCAACTCTACTGACCTTCTCAATCCACCCACCTGACAAGTAACTAACATGTGTCCAGTCCTACTCGCCTCACAGAAATATACGCTCAGAGAAAGCTAAACAAAACCCTTTAATCTCAGCTCACATAAGTTTGTTTAATTTTGAAGCACTTCTATTAACTAATTCCTTAAATGAAGATGCACTTTAACCAACCAGAAATGGCGCTTTGATACTACCAGATATAGGTCAGAAACATGTATGTGTCCCTTTCGAAGTAATAGGAAAAGGGCATTTGAATGCCACATTGTGGCTTTGCAAGGTACAATGGGTAACCAGTCAATCTACTCATCGTCATCAGTGCCTTATGCAAAGAAATCAGTATAAAATGTACATGGAAGGAGGAAAAGGTGTGTTTACACACTCTGTACCTCAAACAGCCTTCTGGCCAATCTGGCCATATGTAAGTGCACACTGTTCTGCTGTCTTTATGCTTATTAAGGTGCTGGAGGGTTCCAGTACTGCTCTCGCACTTTTGCAAACTGCACATAAAACATAGGTCCACAATAGTGAAAGGGGTAAATAAAAAAAACTGAAGTTAACAGTGTCTTGGGCCCAGTGGCCTAATGCAAACTGATGGGACCCGGTGCAGAATGTGATGAAGGACCCACAAATCTCCTGTATCTCTAAGATATTCATTGGTCTTGGATTGAATGCACCCCAGAAGGGTTGGAAGGCTCCCTGAACAGTTGGCTCCCCCCCCCCTTTTGCCCTGTAGGGATATATTTTAAGCCCCTGCATTGTCCTCCATGCCAACCTCTGTAGAAAGGTACATCTTCCACCTAAAAGCCACAGTAGTAACATCAATGTCCTTGACATCAGATGTTCACTGATACATGCGTTTTAATTGTAGCTTTATTTCCAATAAATTACATTGTAGAAGTACAAATTACAGAATTTGTTTACAATTTCTTTATAAAACGAAAATTCATACAAATTTGTATACTAAAAATCATAACAGATTGATGATTACAATTGCCCAGCGCCAAATTGATCCTCTTCCTTCAAAAAACATACATTACAAAAATAATTTAAAAAAATCCTTTAAAAGAAGCATATCATGCTGGTAATTCTATTACCAGCATGAGAGCAGCGCCAGTATTGGTCTGAGCGGCCTGTTTTGGCACTCAGCCTCGAACTAGCAGGCAGTGTCTCTTCTCCACCCAGCTGTACAACACAACTTGGGTTGGAGAAAGGCTAAGTGCACATGTCGGTTTGGTCAAGCTGAGACAGCCGGCCAAACCCACATGTGCAATGCCCACCATTCCTCCTCCCTGTTGCTGACTCTCCGTCAGGAAGGCCCTTCCCCCAAGACTCAGCTCAGTGACAGCAAAGAAAAATAAAATGATAATAAACTTGTTTTATTATCATTTTATTTTTCCTATGTGCACTGCTGAAAGAGCAGTGGGTCGACGCGCCTCCGCCTTAACGGACGAGCCACCGCTGCTTGATATAACATGAATAGGTGTCCTCCCTTTGTTCGTTAGCGGCTCTCATCCTTGCCAAGAGGTCTTCTCCCGTGCCTCACTCTCTCTCATGCACAATGTCCCTTTCACTAACTATGCGATCATATGAACGCACCTGCAAAGAAGAAAAACATTGCAACCCCAGCAAACTTTCATGTTGAAGGTTAAACATTAGAGTCCAAATGCTTAAGGCCTTTGGTCATGCTAACATAGCAAAGCGCTTCAATACACATTTAAATGCATGGTTATGGATACATATACAGTTATAAAATAAATGCAGGATACTATTGAAATGAATATGTGAGTATATAAGAGTTCACAAAATTACTCAAACTACATGAAAACTGCAATTTGGTACCACTATAAGGAAAACATTATTATGCACAGTCATGTAAATGTCTAGACTATACTGCAAATGCACCTTCAGTATCTCGGTCAAGTGCACCCCTTTACGTTAATGATATTAAAGCACACAAATACATGGTACTACATGCACATATAGATGGCACAGTCAAGACGTGAAAGGATGGGGCCAAAACTACGCTGCTCCAAGTGCAAGCTTCATTCATATAGCACAGGTGCAGTAGTAAGGGAAC
The DNA here is from genome assembly GCA_963921515.1 of Calotriton arnoldi. NCBI lineage: Eukaryota > Metazoa > Chordata > Amphibia > Caudata > Salamandridae > Calotriton > Calotriton arnoldi. Next base: position 1,951,600 of record CAWUFW010002778.1, on the reverse strand, counting down.
TTTTCTACACACACACACACGCTCGCACACACTCGCCATCCCTGCTAAAAAAAAAACCAAGAGGTAAAGCATTGGCGGCGAAACTGTCAGCTTCCCTCAAGCGCAAAACAACTGCCCAAAACCTCATTATAGGATATTCATATTTTCCTTATTTTTTACATTAGTACTTAATGTACAAAATTATATTGTTGTTAAGATTTCTTAGAGTACATTTCTTTCTTCATATGTTATTAGCCTTCAAAAAACCCATGAAATCTTTAGCTCACTGAGAAAATTAGAGAAGCTCCAACCATAATGATTTTAACTCAGGTGGCTCGAGACCGAAAAGTTTAAAGAGCTCTACCGTAAATGGAGATGCACTTTAACCAACCAGGAGAAGTGGAACTTGGGTACTATCAGGCATAAGTCAGAAACATATGTGGAATTCCCTTTTCGGAGTAATCGGATAAAGGCACTTGAATGGCACATTGGGGCTTTATCAGATCCAACAGGTAAACGGCCAGGCTACTTGTCATCATCGGTGCTTTATGTAAAGAAATCAGGATAGAAGGAATGTTAAAGGAGGAAATGTGTGTTTACCCACTCTGTCCCTCAAGCTGCTTTCTGCCCAATCTGACTGTATTTTAGTGAGCGCCGTATGCTTAATAAGGCGCTGAAAGGTTCCAGTCCTGCTCTTGTACTCCTGCAAACGGCACATAAAACAAAGGTCTACAATAGTGAAAGAGGGAAATGAAAAAACTGAAGTTAACAGTGTCTTGGTCCCAGTGGCGTAACACAACCTAATGGGGGGGCCCTGCAGAATGTGACGAGGGGCTCTGGAATTTCCTATATCTGACAGATATGGGGGGAGGGGTCTGAATGACCCCTCCCCCCACACTGAAGGTGCTGTGTTACGCCCCTGCTTGACAACCACTCGTACACCTTCGACCTGATAACCACAGTAGTATCATTGCTGCTCTAGAAATCAGATGTTCACCTATACAAATCCATCTTCTTCATTGGAATTCCTACTCTCAGTTTGTGGCTTACCATTAAAGCAAATCTACAAACAGTTACTGTCCTTTACTCATTACCCAGTATGTGGAATTCAGGTTCTGTTTTAAAAAAAATAACCATAACTACTGGTTCTTGGCGACAACAGGTGACCAATGATGCCTTTCAGATGTGTTGCATATTGTATCACTGCCCAGCAGCCCTTGAAATCTTTCACTACACTACAGTTGTCTTTCTCTAATTCTAGTTTATGCAGATTAACTCCTGGGCCCCATCAAAGGCCAACACCCACTTTTGTAGAACTTTCCACTAGGACTAGGATAACACAGACAGAACCAACACCACACAACCTCAGGTGATACAGGCAGCTATTAGATTAAGAATGCCCACATTAAATGCAAAAATAGCCAGCAATCATGCAAAATAAGCACAACAGTTGCTGTTTCAATGGAACAGAGCTTCACCCCAATCAGTTGGAGCATGCAATGCTAAAAACTAAATATTTTGGTGCTATATTTATAAACTTTTTCTCTCTTCAAGTGAATAGAAGCGAGAACATGTGATTGAAATTAAAATTGTAGATAGGTGCAAATAAACAGGTGCCAAGATCATCGTTTGGAAAGAATGTGTGAAGACCTTCGCAATTTGATACAAGCACTGACAAGAGCTGGCTCTACTATTTTCTTAAATACATTTCATAATGAGGACATTGGTGGGCAGCTCATGTTACCACTGCAGCTTGTTGGGGCAACATCAGGGCATTCAACAAATTCTGTACATATTGTCCATTTTTATAGGGGTTCCAGCAAATGTGGGAAATCCCTTTGCATTTACAGGAGCCCAAAGTCATGCATCACATTAAATACATACTTTGAATCCGTGTACACGGTAACAATTTTGTTCTCAGCCAAAATACAGGCCCAAGTGTTTGCAGTGAATTCAGTAATTTGAGTAGACTTACAATGAGCAATCAGCAGCTTTCAACATTGGTACATAGCACATACTGCATAGCCTGTGGCCAGGACCCGTTCCTTATTCCTGAGACATGAACCTCCACAAAATACATTAATTCACAGTTTGGTATGGGAGGGTCAGTCAAATAAGTACTGGGTTTGGTGACATGTACAGTCACAATCAGACAGCACGAGGTTCTCCCTCTTCATGGGTGGGCACCAAAGTGGAACTTCAAACAGGAATAATATGAGAAGCCGACTAACAATATATTGTACTAAGATAATCTTGTAGTAGAAAGATGTGAGGTTTGGTTGGGAGAAGAGGAGCAATAACAACATTGAGCATAACAACAATCAAAGTGGCATTCAGAACAATGTTTTCAGATTCTTTAACAAGATAGACGGCAGTGCAACAGAGCGGAGACATGATGTGAGCCCAGCTGTGACTGGGTCCAAAGCTGAGGAATAATAGGTGACAGGTTTTTTCTGATCCCTGTGATGTTGGATCAGTACCCCAGGGGTAAAGGTTCATGCCAATATTGAGTAAAAGGTATAGCACAGCATAATCCAGGGGACCCAAATCTGTTGGGAAATTCAGTACTTTATACAAATGCGTTCTCAGCCTTTTTAGACTACTGCAGGGTTCAAGAGGGCCTTTTCTGACATATATCGACGTATGCCAGAATCCATTGTCTACAGTAGCGAGCCATATCCAAAAAAAGATCCTACCTTGGAGATGGTCGCTGGATGGGGCAACTTACAAATGCCTTACATGCGCTTGTGTGACTGGTGGCACTCACTGGCTGAGGTTTCATGACCCTTGTGCTCCTTATTTGTAACCCTGGGTGGCAAATTCCGTTCCGCTCGCGGAACTTGCGAAATTTCGGCGTTTCCGCGTTCCGCGCGGAACGCGGAAATGTCGAAACTTCCGCGATCCGCGAGCGGAACGGAATTCGGGTATAAATAAAGCAGGTGCCCGAGTTGAAGCTCAAATTCTGTGAGCGAGGTTGTGGCTAAGCAGATGTGCCTTCTCTCCATTTCTACCCTGAAAAGTTAGCTGTAATCCTTGATGGAGGTCTTTGCATCCTTGATTTTCTCGAGCGCAATCCTCGTGTAGAATTCGTGAGCGTGGTTAAGCAGATGTGCCTTCTCTCCATTTCCAACGTGAAAAGCTAGCTGTAATCCTTGATGGAGGTCTTTGCATCCTTGATTTTCTCGAGCGCAATCCTCGTGTAGAATTCGTGAGCGTGGTTAAGCAGATGTGCCTTCTCTCCATTTCCACCCTGTAAAGTTAGTTGTAATCCTTGATGGAGGTCTTTGCATCCTTGATTTTCTCGAGCGCAATCCTCGTGTAGTTCCCGTGACCAGGCGGTTCCTTCTCCTCGTCTGCCGCTGAGATCCTGCTCTGACCCTTTATAAACAAGAGGCATGTGAACGGGCCTAGAAGCCCCGCCCATTTCGCCTCGCCCCACATACACTAGCGGTATGCAACGACTTCCCTCCCTTTCCCCACTATGATGGACAGCTTAATCAAAGGACCCCGGTGCTTTCGGCGCGGTGGCAAAGTTACAGACACACAGGTCACTGGGGAAAATTCTTCAGGTCCTTTACGCAGCTGTAGTGTAGGAAAGGCACTATACATTTACCCAACGAGGTAGCACTTACTGATTAGCCAGTAGAAAGTACTCCAGCTGAGTAGAGGTATTGCACAAAACGGAGGCATCTTCTTGGATAAATATGCAGGGTAGGTGTGCAGAATTCGTGAGCGTGGTTAAGCAGATGTGCCTTTTCTCCATTTCCAACGTGAAAAGCTAGCTGTAATCCTTGATGGAGGTCTTTGCATCCTTGATTTTCTCGAGCGCAATTCTCGTGTAGAATTCGTGAGCGTGGTTAAGCAGATGTGCCTTCTCTCCATTTCCACCCTGTAAAGTTAGCTGTAATCCTTGATGGAGGTCTTTGCATCCTTGATTTTCTCGAGCGCAATCCTCGTGTAGTTCCCGTGACCAGGAGGTTCCTTCTCCTCGTCTGCTGCTGAGATCCTGCTCTGACCCTTTATAAACAAGAGGCATGTGAATGGGCCTAGAAGCCCCGCCCGTTTGGCCTCGCCCCACATACACTAGCGGTATGCAACTACTTCCCTCCCTTTCCCCACTATGATGGACAGCTTAATCAAAGGACCCCGGTGCTTTCGGCGCGGTGGCAAAGTTACAGACACACAGGTCACTGGGGAAAATTCTTCAGGTCCTTTACGCAGCTGTAGTGTAGGAAAGGAAAGGCACTATACATTTACCCAAAGAGGTAGCACTTACTGATTAGCCAGTAGAAAGTACTCCAGCTGAGTAGAGGTATTGCACAAAACGGAGGCATCTTCTTGGATAAATATGCAGGGTAGGTGTGCAGAATTCGTGAGCGTGGTTAAGCAGATGTGCCTTCTCTCCATTTCCAACGTGAAAAGTTAGCTGTAATCCTTGAAGGAGGTCTTTGCATCCTTGATTTTCTCGAGCGCAATTCTCGTGTAGAATTCGTGAGCGTGATTAAGCAGATGTGCCTTCTCTCCATTGCCTCCCTGAAAAGCTAGCTGTAATCCTTGATGGAGGTCTTTGCATCCTTGATTTTCTCGAGCGCAATCCTCGTGTAGTTCCTGTGACCAGGAGGTTCCTTCTCCTCGTCTGCCGCTGAGATCCTGCTCTGACCCTTTATAAACAAGAGGCATGAGAACAGGCTAGTAGCCCCGCCCCACATACACTCGCGGTATGCAACGTCTTCCCGCCCTTTCCCCACTATGATGGATAGCTTAATCAAAGGACCCCGGCGCTTTCGGCGCAGTGGCAAAGTTAGACACACAGGTCACTGGAGACAATTCTTCAGGTCCTTTGCAGCTGTAGTGTAGGAAAGGCACTATACATTTTCCCAACGAGGTAGCACTTACTGATTAGCCAGTAGAAAGTACTCCAGTTGAGTAGAGGTATTGCACAAAACGGACTCATCTTCTTGGATAAATATGCAGGGCAGGATTCATTCTGGGCTGGCACGATGCTCCTGTCACAAAAATTAAACCTCAACAGGAAGCACTTACAGATATAAAGGGCGCAGCAAAATCTCCGCGAGCACGCGAAATTCCGCGTGCTCGCGGAGATTTTTTGCCGTTTCGCGGAATTTCGCGGAACGCAATTCCGCAAATTCCGCCCACCCTTACTTATTTGCCAATTCAGTGAAGAGGTAGAGGTAATCCACCTTGTAGTGATCTAAAGTAACAGATACACTAAGGTAGACTTCTGGGGAAAGACCAAAGTGTCCAGAACTTTCTTTAAACCTTGGGAAAAGATTAGCAGAGACTTTTTAAATCCTTGCGGGAGCCTCCGCTATGAAAGTTGAGACCCTCCGAGTGAGAATGCGAAGCGGAAGTGACTCTCTATGAATGGGGACCGAGAAAAAGGCAGAAAAAAGGTACAACCCAGTAAAGCATTTGGCGCTTGTGAGAGTGTAAGAAAGGGTAGTGGCAGGGTTGGGAAACACAGGGAAGCTAAGCATTTCCATGTTATTAATTGCACATAAATCTCTTGTACAAACCTGTATATTTTGGTCTTTCCCAATTTTTTGATAGGGAAAATTGGTGAATAACATAACAATTGGGACTAAAGCACGCTGTTCGATGATATCTGCAATTGCAGGATGAATCCCTATCTTTGATTTGAAGGGATACTAATGTATTTCCTGACTGCTTCTTTTGTGGGTTGTTCTTGGTCTTCACAGGTTCCATTGAGGCTATAAATCTTACATCTGTGGCCCCAATCACGGACATAATATCGGTGCACACAATATTGAAACACCAAAATGTCAGAAAATAGATATTGTTAACAAAATATCGCCTTCTTCTACTCAACTCATAAAACCACAGATATCGAGAACACAAACATTGTTGTTAAAGCTATCGATTTCTACTTATATATCGAAAACACAAATATCGGAAACAAAAATATCGTCACCTTTAAATAAACATATAATATGCCAAAAATATCGATTCACACAATATTGACTACAATAATATCACCATAATAATTACATTATCATTAATCAATATAAAAACACTTTTTAGGTAAAACAATTATTTAAAATAAACATAAAACATTTTATACACATGTTTAAATTAAAAATAAATATATTACATCACCAAAATATTTACAATTCACCCCAATAAAATATATAACTAAATTCATAACAATATAACAAAAAAATTAACATTAATTACAAACATATATATATATATCTATATATAGCATATGAAAAATCACGCTGTCTTCACAGCGTGATAAGCAAGCCCATCCAATAGAGAGGTGAGCAAAAATTAGTTTTTATTTCCAGCAGGCAGCCCAATGTAGCAGCATAACGCGTTTCGACCCTCACAGGGTCTTAATCATATGCAAATCTGAGGATCAGTTGTACTGGAGTTTAAATACACTTAGATCATAGACAGTGAGGAAGGACACAGTATGCAGAAGGTGAACTCGAAAAGAGAGTCATTCAGTTCACATTTCTTGTGCTAATTCACAGTTTGGGACCAAGAAACACTTCTCTCAACTGGTACTCTTTTTCAATTCATTGCTGTTGCATTTATTTTCAAAAGTATTCGAGTTCGCAAAGTCTCAGTCCCAGTAACTCTCATATAAGGACTACCATGTCCATAATACTTAACGGCTGTGTTCCAAAAATGCGGCATAGTGTCCTTCTAATTTACACTCATTACAGTTTTTTGCTAGAGTAGATAAAGTTAAAAACAAAATGCCCACCTTCTCTTGCCTCATAGGAGTAAATTCCATGTTGTGCAGGGGGCAAGTTAATTTTCCCATTCATCTCAAGGGCATTTCAACTCACGTTTCAAGATGTTTCTTTGACTCCTTTTGTGGCTGCCCGCTTAATTCCTTCTCTTAATCTCGACATGCAGGGATAAACCTCCGCAAACCCAGGCTGCCATTCAAATTTCATGAACATTTCAGCCAGCCGGTCTCCCATAGAGTCAGTGGCAAATCCTCCTGTATCTGTGGTGGCCCCACTAAGCCTGATATTTCCATTCCAAGTAAAGGCAGCCAGCGGGCATCAGCAAACATAAATCCAAATGAAATGTGACGATGCAGATGCCCAGCCATATATATATGTATTCAAAACTATCAGACTATATATAAAACATTATAAACAAAACCTAAATTAGCGTTTGCCATAGAAGGACATAACTGATAAAAAAATTTAAACTAAAACTAAATTAACCAATAAAATTAAACTATACACAACCTTAAACAATAAATTCAGACAAACAATTGAGTTAACAATTTAAAAGGCACACTAATTTTATCAACTAAATACTTCAGAAATGACAGATGCTGCAAGACGAGGAAACTCTGCTGGATTCTCTGACCAGACCCCTAAAGAAGAAGTATATATATATATATATATATATATATGCAAAGTGGTGAAACGGTAACCACAGCGTTCAGGCCACGATCGAGAGCAATCCCGTCCACTGCGAAAAACAATATTGATACGTTTCATGAACTAATTACCGAAGGTCTCAAGAGGATCAATAGGGCTATTAATCAAAGCAAAAGGAAACGTACTGCCAACGAATGGAAATACCATGACCTGGTGGAAAAAATTTATAAGAATAAGCGAGTAGTTGTATGGAACTCCGATAAAGGGGGAAATATTGTCCTTTGGCCAATGAGTAGGTACTTACAGGAAGCTCGCACTCAATTAAATCAGAGAGAGTGTTACAAACAATGCAAACAGGAAATAATGACCAAAGCTCATGCTGAATATACTCTGGAATTAGAGCAATGGATGAAGGAGGGTTTACTCTCACATGACGAATTTAGATATCTGAAGAATGACTCGCCCAGGACTCCGGTGCTGTACCTCATTCCAAAGATGCACAAAAATGTCAGTTGCCCCCCCGGACGACCAATAATATCGGCCAACGGAAGTATGATGGAGAATACATCAAAGTACATTGACTTCTTTTTTGAAATCTTATGTAGTAAAGTTACCATCATACGTAAGGGACAGTAGTGACTTTTTGAAAATGATATATGATATACCTATGGAACAGGACTTTGTACTAATTGCACTAGACATAACAACTCTCTACACGAGCATTGCGCACAATGATGGTTTAAGAGCTATGGAATCCTTCCTGAGTGACAGACCGGTCAGCTTATGGAAGCATACACAGATGTTGTTGGCAATGGCAAAAAGGTGCCTAACAGATAACTTCTTTCTATTTGAAGGTGTTTTTTACCAGCAAAAGCGGGGGACTGCGATGGGCACCTGTTTCGCCCCCAGTTATGCATGTTTACATGTAGGCTGGTTGGAGGGACAGGTGCTCCGCAGAGAACATGCACAGGCATGGGAAAACCACATAATATTGTGGGCCAGATTTATAGATTGTGTAACGTAACCGGTGCTCATGTAAAGCGCTCCAATACCTTCGGGTCGAGTTCGCGCTATATAAATCTCCCCAAAAAAAATAGATGATTTATTTGTGATCTGGAGAGGAACAATTGACTCCACAGAACATTTTGTCAGTCAGCTAAACAACAATAATGTGAACTTGAAATTCACCCATACCATCAGCAAAAGCAGTGTAACATTTTTAGATGTGGCGGTATATGTGGAGGTAGGGAAACTTGAAACCAGACTTTACAGAAAGGCAACAGCAAGCAATACAACTCTGCACGCATCTAGCTTTCATCCGGCCCATACAAAACAAAGCATACCGTACGGTGAAATGCTACGAGCTAATAGAAATTGTAGCACACCCAATGACTTAATCAAATGCCAGAAGGAGATGAGTCAGAGATTCCGTGAGAGGGGCTATGGGGAAACAATGGTGGAGGTAGCAAGGCAGGCAGCGAATAGAAAGAAACGTGAGGTGATTTTATTTTCCAGAAAGGAAAAAATAGAACTGCAAATGCGGTTTCTTACCATGTATAACACCCAGAATAAAGAGTTCAGGGATCTTGTCAATAAAAACTGGAATATTTTGAAAACAGATTCAGTGATTGGGAAAATACTGCCTAGACACCCACCCATTACTTTTCGTAGAGCTCCTTCCCTGAGAGATGCCATTGTTAAATCTAGCCCCAAAATGGAACGTGACCCAGGTTGGTTGAGGCCTGCACCTGGCTTTAAGAAGGGCAGCAGGTGTAGAGCGTGCAGTATAGGCCAAAATACTACAGCTTATTCTACCCCCTTTGGTGGTAGGGAGGTGAAGATCAGGGGGGCCTATAACTGCAAGACTGAATTTGCAATCTATGTACTGACCTGTACCTGTGACTTGCAATACGTGGGCAGCACCACATTGCAAGTCCATAAAAGAATCCTACAGCATATGAGGGCGATCACCAATGCTGATAGAACATACCCTGTAGCCCGACACTGCGAAATAGTACACCAGAAAGATCCCACACAAGTTAAATACTTTGTGATAGATGCAGTCCCAATAAATAAGAGGGGTGGTGATCGTGTAAGAACATTACGGTAGCTTGTGACAAGATATATTCTTAGTCTGGATAGTAGAACACCAAATGGGATTAACTGTGATGAAGAATTCCACTCATGCCTTTAACTCAAACCTTAACTGTAAGTGTAGGTTGTACTTTTACCTTAATTGTTGTTCGATAAGATTAGAAATTAGTTGTAACAAAGCGATGCAAATTGACTTCTAGCAGACATGACCTACCTCCGAAGGTTTAAAATTGCAAATGGCATCATTAGGCACTAGCCGTAACTAGAGTTGTTGTGATGAATATTTATTTTGTGATCAATTGGGCACTAGCCTGCAATTTTGGATGCTATGCGTAATTAGGGCAAATGAAATGTGCATCTTATCATGATATTTGTGTGACACTTGTCCCTTTTAGTTTAGACACTTGAAGTCTGACTCATGAACTATAGTAAAACATTTGTGATGTTTTGAATGTTTATTTTGGCACAGCATGCCCTAATATGATATAATCACAATTTACATGCAGCACGAATAATATGATGTCATCGTTTAAAATGAAATATCGAGTGAATGTAACTCCTAGTGGAAGACAGTACCTGTAGAATGTGTGCAAACGGGTAGTCTTTCCTTGTTGGCAATTTGACCTCTGCAAAGATAAGGCCAGTGATAGGCAGGCCAACTGTGTGTGATCAAGGCCGCCGTGTCGGCTGAAACGCGTTGTGGCTTGCGTTGAATAAAGATTGTGAAACTGCATTGAAGTCAGCTCCGTTTGTCAGAAAGTATACCAAACGTTACGGTGATATCTATATATATATATATATATATAAATATATAAATATATATATATATATATATATATTCAGATCCACGAAGAAGGGTCATTCCGGGAACGAGCCCATTGTTAGGTGGTGCGTGCTGCCGGAAAACCCAAAACCGGCTATTATTATCCAAAATTGTTCCAAGTAAAACGCACTCTCAAAGTCTTGGATGCCAAGCAGGAAGCTCTTTATTGCTCGTTACACGTTTCGACAATTACTGTCTTGATCACACGAAAAGTACGGCAAACATGAGCGTGCATAAATTTAAAACAATCATGGTAATAGACAGGAGACTACAAATTACACTCTACCTGTGTTGTAAACTGTCGGCCATTTTGTAACGTGAAAATAAATACATCAATACAACTTTATATAATGGCACTTGTTACTGTACATTCTGCACCGCTTGAAAGTGTCATCAGTTGTGTAAATACACAAATTACATTCATTTATAACTCGATTCGAGTCACACCTCCTTGTTACACGAGGCGATACGGGCGTGCTGAATTGACATGAACATGGGAAACGGACTACGAGTTATACTTCTACTCGTGTCTCTTCTATTAACCATAAAACCGGTGTAATACCATATAATCAAGATTTTATGACAGGTTAGCTATGTTTCAAGAATTTATACAATATTCCAATAGCACTAGTGGCGTGTATCCCATATGCTCGATCTTATAATAATGAGTTTCTGCCATTATATCTACGGTGTTTTTATGTTTTTACCGTACAAAAGCTTCATCATTAAAAGGGGGTTATATATCTTGAAAGTTATATACATGCGGTCTAGTGCCTCTCAAGACATGTATTATTACGCTCAGTAATACCCCTGTAAATGTACATCTTATATCTCACACAGTGGTTACGAAATGCGCTAATTACAAATCAGAGTACGAGAATTTGATACAAACAGCAGGTTTCAAGATGAACTTGCCAACTGGCTAGTACATAAGGTCAGAGTCTATGTAAACCATGTTCGTAAATTAAGTGCAGAAAATAAAATAAAATATAAATTATAAATTGAACTAGTGAAACGATTTTCAAAAGGGTCTCTTATCTGTTCACCCGAGCCCGGGGAAGAAAAGGGTAGGGAACCCGTGAAGTGACCATGCAGAGTGGTGGGTCCCTTCCTTTCCTCCTGTGAATGAAAAGAATAAGATAAAAAACATAATCAGTACAGTTTCATACAATAAAACAATATTTACACAATAAACAGTATCATACAATTACTTTCACAATGAAACAGTATCTAATAATAACAGTACTTGTAAAACCAATTCTTTAGTATATTCTCAGTTAACATGGAGGTGTGAGTTTTCACTGTATTCTAAGTGTCTTTTAGCATAGCACTGGCTCTGGTTAGTCAGAGTCAGCTACCACCAGTACCCGTCTGAAAAAGTTGTGGGCACAGGATGATTTTGCAACAAGGCCTCTTTCTGCTCCTCTGTTGGTTCTTTCTGCACATCTTTTGCTTCTTCCTGCACTTTTCTTCGTCTTTGTGGACTTCTGTTGCTTCTTTCTGCATTTCTTTTGCTTCTTTCTCTGCGTTTTTTCCTCTTTCTTCGCATTTCCTACCTCTGTAGGCATAGTTAGAAACTAGCATTTAAAAAACCTTTGAAATTCACTGAAAAAACCATAGGTTTTAGGGACAGTTATAGTTAGTTGGACATTGCACTCGTACAAAACCCGTGAAATTCCCCCGTTATAGTTAGTTCAGCTAACTATAACTCTGCGCCCGCAATGCACTGCTGATGACGTCACATATTACATCACTCATGACATGGTCAGTGACATCACTGATGACATCTCAAATGACATCACTGATGACATCATCCAGTGACTGTGTGTTTCTGTAAAGTTTAAATATTTTTAATATATATAGGGAAAGGCGTATTGAAGAATGAGTGGGTGTATAAGTGTCTGTATGGATGATTTAGTAGGTGCGTGACTAACCCTATAAGTGAGTGATTAAACGTATCTTTCTGAATGCATGGGTTAGTGACTAAACTGGGTGAATGTCTGTATCCGTCTGTCTATTGCTGTGTTAGTGGCTGCATGGGTTTGTGAATAGCTACATGAGTGTCTATATGAGTTATTGATTGGTTGTCTGAGTATCTGTATGGGTGCCTGAGTGTTTGTGTGGGTGGGGTGTGTGCGACTCTTTGCATAGATGTGTGAGTGGGTGATTCACTGGGTGGATGGTTTCAAGAGTGCATCTGTGATAGACTGTATGGGTGGGTAAGTGTGTGTAAGAGTGTGTTAGTGAGTGAATGTATGTCCCAGTGGTACATGTGTGAGTAACTACATATGTGAAAGGCAGTATATATGTGTGTTGGAGTATATAAATAGCTATAAGCGAGAGTGTGTGATTGTGAGAGTGACTGTATGGATGAGTGTGTGCTTGTATCAGTGATTGTATAAGAGCGTAAGAATGTGCTAGTATTTGTATGAGTAAGTGAGCTGGTGTGTGTATAACTGTATAGGTGAGTAAATGGCAGTGTGTTTAATTATTTGCATGACTGACTAGGTGTGTGAGTACCTCTAAGGATGAGTGGCGGTGTTTGAGTGTCTATATAGGAGTATGAGTGCATATGATAGTCCTGTACTGAGTGACCGTAAGTATGAGTGACTGTACGGGTGAGTGAGTGGATGTGTGTGTAGACCTAAGAATCAGTGAGTGGGTATGTAGTTATTGGTGTTGGAGTGTCTATGGTTTTGCGAATGGCAGTCTGTAATTTAGAGTGGGTGTATCAAAGGTTATATTAGGGTGTGAGGACGTGCATCAGATTATCACGTGGATGATGTCATCAGTGATGTCATCAGTGATGTCATTTTAGATGTCATCAGTGATGTCATCAGTGATGTCACTGACCATGTCATGAGTGATGTAATATGTGACGTCATCAGCAGTGCATTGCGGGGCGCGAGTTATAGTTAGCTGAACTAACTATAACGGGGGAATTTCACGGGTTTTGTACGAGTGCAATGTCCAACTAACTATAACTGTCCCTAAAACCTATGGTTTTTTCAGTGAATTTGTAAGGTTTTTTAAATGCTAATTTCTAACTATAACGTGCCTGAAACCTATGGTTTTTCAGTGAATTTCAAAGGTTTTTTAAATGCTAATTCCTAACTATAACATGTCTGAAACCTATGGTTTTTTTCAGTGAATTTCAAAGGTTTTGTAAATGACAATTTTTAAATGTATTAATTGTTATATTTATTTTTTGATACTGATTTACTACATTTTTTAAACTATTTATTTTTACATATTTTATTTTTAAATTACATTGTAATTACATTATACATTACATTACAAAATATACTTTCTCAGAATGAATTACTTTAGTTTAAATACTTTGCAAATAGGCAATAGACTTTTAAGTACAGTAGTTACAGTTGTTGCAATGGGCAACACAATTTCAAACACAATGCAACATTGAGCTCAATGTGAATTTCTAGTTAAATGCAATTAGTTACTTTATGGATTACTTTTCTAACCACAGGACTGGATCCTAGATTCAGTCCTGGGACATCTCCTGTAAACAGTTGAGTAAAAGCGTTTTGGTTACAGTAGTGATTTTTAAGGAATATTATTGTATTTTAAAAGTTGACACTTAGAAACTTTTTCTCATAGAATCACCAATGTTATCCTATGGGAGGAAATTCACTTAGCAGGTAAGTAGTGTTATCGTTACTTTTTCTTACTCAGTGGTGGATCCTGGATCCAGCACTGGTGCATCTCCTGTAAACAGTTGAAAGAATGCGTTTAAGTCATACAGGCGATTTTTAAGGAATATTTGTAGTTTGTGAAAATCGACACTTTGAAACTTTTCTGCTGAAAACCAGACAATGGATTCCAATGGAAGGAAATACAAGTTACTGGTAAGTACGGTTAAAATTACTTTTCAGGGTCAGTGCTGGGCTAAAAGATGCAGCACTGGGTTCTCTCCTGATAACAGGTGAGTAAATCGGAATTCGTAGTTCGGCTTTTTTAGAGGAATATTATAAAGTTCCAAAACTCCACACTTAGAAGAATTTCCAAGTGAAACCAGTCAATGTTGGCCTATGGAAGGAAATTCAAGTTACTGGTAAGTACGGTTAAAATTACTTTTCAGGATCAGTACTGGGCTCAAAGATGCTCTCCTGATAACCGGTGAGTAAATCGGAATTCGTAGTGCGGCTGATTTTAGAGGAATATTTGTATGTTTCAAAAATCGACACTTAGAAACTTTTTCAGCAAAAAGCAGGCAATGATATCCTATGGAAGGAAATTCAAGTTACTGGTAAGTACGGTTAAAATTACTTTTCAGGATCAGTACTGGGCTCAAAGATGAAGCACTGAGGTCTCTCCTGACAACAGGTGAGTAAATCGGAATTCGTAGTTCGGCTGATTTTAGAGGAATATTTGCACAATGGTGAAGGAAGGGGTGGGGCCTGAAGTGACATGTCTGCAAACACGCCCTGTTGCGCGTTTTAAGTTGGAGAATTAATTCCTCCTCAATCCCGAGGGTCCCTAGGGGCCAACTGGCCCACCAGATACCTCCAGTATGCGCCAGAGAGCTGCGTTGCAGAGAGGTGTTCAGAGGCCACGCCCCTTTTACAACACTCTGCAACGCAGCTCCGTGGCGCTTACTGGAGGTACCTGGTGGGCTAGTTGGTCCCCAGGGACCCTCAGGATTGAAGAGGATTTAATTCCCCATCTTAAAACGCGCCACGGGGCCTGTTTGCACACATGTCACCTGAAGCCACTCCCTCCCTTCACCACTGTGCAAACGCGCCCCGTGGCGCGTTTTAAGTTGGGGGATTAAGTCCCCTTGAATACTGAGGGTCCCTGGAGTCCAACTAGCCCACCATGTACCTCCAAAAAGCGCCACAGAGCTGCGTTGCAGAGAGGTGTAAAAGGGGCGTGGCCTCTGTACACCTCTCTGCAACGCAGCCCCTAGCGCATACTGGAGGTTCCTGGTGGGCTAGTTGGCCCCCAGGAACCCCCAGTATTCAAGGGGAATTTGTTCCCCATCTGCAAATGCGCCAGGGCGCGTTTGCAGAGTGCTGACAAGGAGGGGCGTGGCCTCCGGCGCAATGCCGGCTTTTTTTTTTTGTTGATTTTTTTTTTAAAAGGGGGCTGTGTGGCCCCCCCTTTTTTGTAATTTTTTTGAGCCCTGGGGACCCCATCCCCCAGGGCCTGACCCCCTTTTATTTTTTTTTAAAAAAAGGACCGGGAAGGGGACCGCGTGGGCCCCCCTCCCGTGGCCAATTTCGACCCGGGGACCCCATCCCCCGGGCCATTGCCACCTTATTTTTTATTTTATTTTTTCATGGAAGGGGGCTGCGTGGCCCCCCTCCTAAGGCCTCCTTAGTCCCCGGGGAACCCATCCCCCGGGGCCGGCCTTTATTTATTTTTATTTTTTATTTAATTTTAATTATTTTTGGGGAGGGGGGCCGGGCGGCCCCCCTCCCGGGCCACTACTTGCCCCGGGGACCCCATCCCCCGGGGCTGGCCCTATCCTTTGGGGTCCATGGGGGACCCCAACTCCCCCACGGACCATGCCGGCTCCCCGCGTCCTGCGGGAGCCGGCATTGCTTTCCACATGGGGAGCTGCTAACATGCAGCTCCCCTTGTGGAAAGCAATCTGCTTTGAATTTTGGAAGCAAGAGCAGGTTTCCCTGCTCTCGCTTCCAAAATTCAAAGCAGTTTGCTATGACAGGACGGGAGCCGCGAGGCTCCCGTCCTGTCATAGCAAACTACAGTGTCCCGGGGTAGGCACCCCGGGACACTGCAGGAGCCGGCCCTGGGGGTGGCGGTCCCCAGGGCCATCACTGGCTCCAGGAGGGGGCCGCGCGGCCCCCTCCCCACTTCTGCAAAGCCCCGGGGAGGTGGTGGTCCCCGGGGCTTCGTGGCGCTTACTGGAGGTACCTGGTGGGCTAGTTGGTCCCCAGGGACCCTCAGGATTGAAGAGGATTTAATTCCCCATCTTAAAACGCGCCACGGGGCCTGTTTGCACACATGTCACCTGAAGCCACTCCCCCTCCCTTCACCACTGTGCAAACGCGCCCCGTGGCGCGTTTTAAGTTGGGGGATTAAGTCCCCTTGAATACTGAGGGTCCCTGGAGTCCAACTAGCCCACCATGTACCTCCAAAAGCGCCACAGAGCTGCGTTGCAGAGAGGTGTAAAAGGGGCGTGGCCTCTGTACACCTCTCTGCAACGCAGCCCCCTGGCGCATACTGGAGGTTCCTGGTGGGCTAGTTGGCCCCCAGGAACCCCCAGTATTCAAGGGGAATTTGTTCCCCATCTGCAAACGCGCCAGGGGGCGCGTTTGCAGAGTGCTGACAAGGAGGGGCGTGGCCTCCGGCGCAATGCCGGCTTTTTTTTTTTGTTGATTTTTTTTTTAAAAGGGGGCTGTGTGGCCCCCCTTTTTTGTAATTTTTTTGAGCCCTGGGGACCCCATCCCCCAGGGCCTGACCCCCTTTTATTTTTTTTTAAAAAAAGGACCGGGAAGGGGACCGCGTGGGCCCCCCTCCCGTGGCCAATTTCGACCCGGGGACCCCATCCCCCGGGCCATTGCCACCTTATTTTTTTTTTTTTTTTTGGAAGGGGGCTGCGTGGCCCCCCTCCTAAGGCCTCCTTAGGCCCCGGGGAACCCATCCCCGGGGCCGGCCTTTATTTATTTTTATTTTTTATTTAATTTTAATTATTTTTGGGGAGGGGGCCGGGCGGCCCCTCCCGAGCCACTACTTGCCCCGGGGACCCCATTCCCCGGGGCTGGCCCTATCCTTTGGGGTCCATGGGGGGACCCCAACTCCCCACGGACCATGCCGGCTCCCGCGTCCTGCGGGAGCCGGCATGCTTTCTCCACATGGGGAGCTGCTAACATGCAGCTCCCCATGTGGAAAGCAATCTGCTTTGAATTTTGGAAGCAAGAGCAGGTTTCCCTGCTCTCGCTTCCAAAATTCAAAGCAGTTTGCTATGACAGGACGGGAGCCGCGAGGCTCCCGTCCTGTCATAGCAAACTACAGTGTCCCGGGGTAGGCACCCGGGACACTGCAGGAGCCGGCCCTGGGGGTGGCGGTCCCCAGGGCCATCACTGGCTCCAGGAGGGGGCCGCGCGGCCCCCTCCCCACTTCTGCAAAGCCCCGGGGAGGTGGTGGTCCCCGGGGCTTCGGGGTCCGAAACGGACCCCCATTTAAAAATTGTAGTGCCCCGGGAGGTGGCGGTCCCGGGGCGTGTGGGGGCTGGAGCCCCCCACACAGGTATTTTAAATTTAAAAAAGAAGTCCCGGGGGTGGCGGTCCCCGGGGCTGCGGGAGGGCTCAGAGCCCTCCCGCACCATTTTTATTAGAAAGCCCCGGGGGTGGCGGTCCCCGGGGCTTGGGGGGCCTTAGAGGCCCCCCATTAACTATAAACCCACCCCCCGCATGCCCCCGGGACTTGGCCCACCCGGGGGCAAATTAGCATCGAAGTGCGGGAGACCGCGCTTCGATTTTTTTTTTTTTACGACGGGATCCGCGCACCCTAAGAGCATCCCGCCGATTATTTTTAAAAAAATGCTTTTTTTGCCCAGGGGTCCTTGTGGGACCCCCTGAGCAGACCTAGGGGTCAGGGTGTTTCTACCCTGCCCCCTTTTTGCGCTTTGCGCACTTGTTTCTGTCCCTCGGTTCTACCGAGGGACAAAATGGCTGCCAACACTTCCTGATTTGGAGTGTTGACAGCCAATTAGCATGCAGCTCGGGATCGGGAGGGTACGCGGACCCTACTCGGACATAGATATATATGTGACTTTACTTTTGATTTTCTCAGGAACTACTGAACGGATTTACACCATTTAACAAAAGGGTTCTTTCTGAACCAAGAACTACCTCTTTGCCAAATTTGGTGTAATTCCGTTCAGCAGTTCGGGCTGTAGCCGTGGCTAAAGTTTCCTATGGGAAAATGAATGGGGAAAACACGTTTTAGGACCCCCCTTTTTTCTCGGCCCCCGCTTGATGAATCACCCCAAAACTTTCAGGGTAGGAGCGGACCGGAGCGGGCCATAAAGTTTGAAAATTTTGCGAAGATTCGTCAACCGACGCAAGAGTTATTTCAAATAGAATGTTGCGGATTTCCTATGGAAAATAGGTCCTAACTATAACTATCTACTGGCGACCGCCAGTAGATAATATATATATATTGACAACTACCTAGCCAAGTAAGTAAAACGTATAGTTAAACTAAAACTTACAAATGTATCAAAACACTCTCCAGTTTCTAGCTCTTTACATGTACTTCCTAAAAGAAAACACTACGATTTTGAAAAGTGATAAGCTGTCATTAAAAACGCAAACCAGCAAAAAGGTATAACAACATAAGTATACATAAATTATTAAAAAATTTAAACTTGCTCCATTATCGACTAAAAATAAACCTAACAACTTCAACCTATACAAACTACCTACAAATAAACTTTTAAAATGAAACTGGTGTGTTTTTCCTTCCAGCAGAAAAGAAAGCACCTGCTCTACATTACAACACCCCCAATGGGAAAACTGCAAAACAGTGTGGAACATCTAAAAAGTGGATATCAAGAATAACTAGCTCACACTTTAGAAGCTAGATGTCCATGTGTGGGAAAACCATTTGTTTTTTATGAAAACCCTCACCCACCAACCTAGTTGGTGGCATGCTTCATCATCGGGTCCCACCCAAGGTGCTGAATGCACCTCGGGTGTGCTTCAATGCCTGATTTGCAGCGGAGCTGGTTTTTAGTGTGGTAGGTGCAGAGTGGTGCTAAAGTGGTGAAGTTTAAAAACTGTCCATAGGGTCCCTTTTCACTAAAGGTAAATATTTTAATGGTGGGCCCTGTGGCAGTGCTAAAAAAAGGCGGCGGATATGTGTAGAGATTAGATTATGTCTCTAATATCCTGTAATAAAAGGTCAGGTCTACATGTTTCAGCCAGGCAGCAATGTTTGCTGGCTTTCTTCAGGACCTATGTGTTAGTGTTTAAGTGAGTGAACGTGATGGTCAGGTGTGGTTTATGTAACCAATGGTGGTGCCGCACACGCTAAGGTGCGGTGATGAGGGAGGATGTGTCCTCCTAAAGTTGCTTAAAATCTGTAAAGAGAAAGAAACAGACAAAACGTACATACACATGAACAAATAATAAAGTCGCTTCTGGTATTCGCACAAAATTGTTGTGACATTTTAGGCGCCGTGTCCGGTCGCTATGGCAGGAGAATACAGATATAAATGCCGGCTTTCCCGAGCTCACCCACATCGACGGAATCCCGAGCAGCAGGCTGAAGCAGGTATGGGAAGCGGGCAGACGACCTTGATGAAGTAAGTAGTGATTTTTGGGTCCGTAATCCCGACTCAAATCTGAAGGATCCCACACCTTCATTAACGGGTAATTTTTTCTTTCCCATCACACTCTCAGGGTGTGACTATAGGTCCTGCCCCCTCGCGGGATTCATGTTGCTCATGATGAAAAACTCATCGTAAGCATTCTTTTCATAACTCAATGAAACTGCCTTAGTTACGAATATACTCACAGTAGCGCATATAATTCGGTACTATTGAGCGGTTATGCACAAGCGCCACCTTCCGCTTCACTTTCGCATTATTCCGCATAGCGACTTGACACAGCGCCTAAAATGTCACAACAATTTTGTGCGAATACGCGAAGCGACTTTATTATTTGTTCATGTGTATGTACGTTTTGTCTGTTTCTTTCTCTTTACAGATTTTAAGCAACTTTAGGAGGACAAATCCTCCCTCATCACCGCACCTTAGCATGTGCGGCACCACCATTGGTCACATAAACCACACCTGACCATCACGTTCACTCACTTAAACACTAACACATAGGTCCTGAAGAAAGCCAGCAAACGTTGCTGCCTGGCTGAAACATGTAGACCTGACCTTTTATTACAGGATATTAGAGACATAATCTAATCTCTACACATATCCGCCGCCTTTTTTTTAGCACTGCTACAGGGCCCACCATTAAACTATTTACCTTTAGTCAAAAGGGACCCAATGGACAGTTTTTAAACTTAACCACTTTAGCACCACTCTGCACTTACCACACTAAAAACCAGCTCCGCTGTAAATCAGGCGTTGAAGCACACCCGAGGTGCATTCGGCACCTTGGGTGGGACCCGATGATGAAGCATGCCACCAACTAGGTTGGTGGTTGAGGGTTTTCATAAAAAACAAATGGTTTTCCCACACATGGACATCTAGCTTCTAAAGTGTGAGCTAGTTCTTCTTGCTATCCATTGTACTAAATAGGGGAAGTGAACTAGCCCCCACAGCAACCCTTTTCCTCTCTCTCCTATTTGATTTACGAACATCTAAAAAGAACATAAAAAATAGAAGTAGTTGCATTATTTGGTTTGTAAATAAACACATAGAAAAGTGTATATATTTATACTATTACACTACTTTCAGATACAATGACAGAGAGAGACAAATATATAACAACCCAGAAAGGAAAGCAATTGCTAAGTCACATGGGTTACACCTACAACCAAGAAAGTGCATCAACAGAAAATGTGAATTGGAAATGTACTAAATATTATTCGAATGCATGCTCTGGAAGGGCCACTACAAAATATGATGTTGTAATTAATGTAAGAGAACACAACCACCCCCCAAATGTGACAGAAATAGATGTAAGGGAGGTATTGCAGGATATAAGAGAGGCAAGCACTAGCTCCTAGGAACCCACAACCAAAATCCTAAAAGATATACTGCCTAAAGTCCCAAAACATATTACAGGCCAACTACCACCTATACCCACATTAAAACGTTTAATTGCACAAACTAAAAAAGCCGCCAGTATGCTCATACTGCCCCTAGTAGATACCAAGACATAAATAATACCTGCACATTTAAGAATGACGAATAATGAGGAACCTTAACAAAGGTTGTGACGATGGAGATCGTTCAGGCACTTCCCCCATCTCTATACCATAATATTTCAGCCAGAGGCCCCAAACCTTGTGGAATTTTTTCAGGCAACCTCTCGCTTTATACGTAACCTTTTCAGCGCCCATATAAAGGTCCATCCTAGTTTTCCATTCCTGGAGAGTAGAGGGTTCTGGGGCGCCCTAGTGCTTGGCCACATCCCTTTTAGCGAACACCAAACCCAAGTTACAAAAGAGGAGTTTGGCTTGGCGGATGTCCACCTCTGTGGGTATTCTTAGCAAAATAAACTTTGGGTCTATCGGTATGTCCTCCCCTAGTATCTTGTGGAGTTCCTCTATTATGGTGGACTAATAAGAGTGTATTGTAGGGCATTCCCATAGTGTATGTATGTATGAGCCCCTGTCCGCTCTGCAGCGTATGCAGTTGGGTGATTCTGCCTTACCATATTTATGTAAGTGGTCCCTATCATAGTATATCCTATGTAGGATCTTGAATTGCATCAATCTTAGTCTAGATTTAAGGGCTACTTCTCTTGGGTGCATTTTAGCCGCTTCCCAGTCAGTGTCATCCATGCTGCCCACCATAGTTTCCCATTAGGTCCTCAACTTCGTCAGTGAGTCAGGCTTATTATTAATTAGTGTCTTGTAGGTTCATGAGACCGCTTTCTCCGCGACTTCCCCCTGGAGCAATCATTCCTCTAGGGGTGCATATTCAGGAATATTGGCTGTATCTAGGTTTTTGGCCCTCCATACGTGTTTAAGTCGTAAGTATTTGAAGTGTTGGGTGGCACTCGACTGGTAGTCTCGCTGGAGGGAGCCAAAGGGGAATAGGTCTGCTTCTAAGGTGTCCCCTACTCTGGAAATCCCTATCATATCCCAAGTTCAGAATTCCTTCAGCCTTCCAATCTCAGTCAGACGTGTTCTGTCCCATAATGGAGTTTTTCAGCTGATTTGTTTGTCCCATTCCATCCGTCTCTCTGCCCCCTTTCCATGTCTCTATAGTACTCTGGGTTGCCGGCAGCAATTATGTCACCCCCTTGCCACCATAAAGTTAGCGTAAGTATGTGTGGGATTGAAACTGGCAGCTTTCTAGGGCATAAGTCGGGTGATCTCCGGGTAGGTACCCCCAGTCGTTGATCGCTATTAAAAGCGTGGCGCTCGATAATAGGCTCGTATGTCTGGAAGTGCAATGCCCCCATTATATTGGTTTCTCTGAAGTGTCTGTAGAGCCACTCTCTGATGTCCCCCGTCCCGTAGGAGTATATAGACTTCTGTCTCAACTGTGGCGAAGATATCGTCTGGGATTTCGTGGTATGTGTTTTGGAGGATGTAACGAAGTTTTGGCAATACTACCATCTTATACATCGTTTTAGCCTTCATAAACATGTTGAGTAGGTAGGGACTTAACAGTTCCGCATGTCTCTTAAAAAGCTCTGCCAGTATTCCATTAGGCCCTGGGGCCTTCCCTGATTTCTGTCTGTCTATAGCGGCCACTACTTCTGCCGGTGTAAGGTCTTCTTCTAACGCTACTCAGTCATCATGTGCCAGGGTGGGGGTCTTTACATCCCCTAGGAAGTCACGGATTTGGGGCTCATCGGCCAGTGCATGGGCCTTATAGAAGTCTGCATAGTGTTGTGCAAACACGGCTGCGATCTCCTTTGGAGAGGTATATGTGTTTCCGTTGTCAGTCTGTATAGCATGCACCCACCACGCCTCCATCTCTTTTCTACCCAGCCATGCCAATAGTCTCCCCGCCTTGTTGCCTGCATCATACATGCGTCCATCATCCCCTTTTGTATCGCTTTGTTCGCCCTAAGTTGGCGGGGGTATGCCCAGACGTGGGTCCCTTGCTCACTTTGCCACTGGATTCAAGCAAGCCTGGCTGATGACGGCTGGAATGCCAGAAACCGGTCCTAGGATGCTTGTTTCCGGTCCAGGGAAGACATGGCTTGGCAGTTCGGGCTGGACTGTTCCCATGAGGCACAGGATCAGACTGATTTGCATATGGCCATGTCTGAACTGGGGTGGTGGAGTGAGCTAAAGAATGATGATGGATTAAACCCAGATCAGTTGACTGGGGGTGAGTGTTTGATTGGCTCAAACGTTCCGTCCATCATCCCCTTTTGTATTGCATCATACATGCAGCATTGGGTGGCTAAAATCTGGGACTTTGCCTCTAGGTGTGCTAATGCTTGATATTCTCTAAGAAGAATCAAAATACGGAGTACAAGACAGGGGTCAGTGTCTGGTTCCAGGCGTCCCTCCAGTTCTATTAGTTTCTCCTCCAAGGCCTCTATCTTTCTGACCTCTTTCTTCTTTTTGTGGGCAATGATGTTTTGGGCCCTATCCCTGAGTACAGTTTTATAATCCTCCTATAATGTGACAGCGAAGGCCACCGAATCTTTATTTTTAGTAAAATAGAGCTTGATATCAACTTTAATTTCGGGAGCAACTTTCTCATCTTTTAACTCCAATGCTTTTAGCCTCTATCCCCCGGCAGGCTTACGGGGTCTCGCCCCACCGTAAGCCAGAGGGGTAAGTGGTCCGACAGACCCCTTGCCAAGTAGTCTACTCTTTCTATATTGCCTATTTCTCTTTCCAGGGCTAGGATATAGTCCATTCTGGAGAATACTTTGTGGGTGCCTGAAAAGTAGGAATATGTGCAGTCATTTGAGTGATTGCAGCGCCATAGGTCCGTGAATCCCAGTGGTGTCAGAAATTCCGCCAATGGTATAGCACCCCACGTACCTGAGGCTGCTTTGTGTGGTCTAGGCATGGATCTACTACATCATTGAAGTCTCCCCCTATGATGTGTGTAGAGGAACCTGCCTCAAGGAGTATCTCTGCGACCTTGTCCATCGTTAGTCGTTGAAGTCGATGGGGGGCATAGACGATAACTAGGGTGATGTCCCTACGCCCTCAAATCCCTTTTACAGCATCATGCCTTCCGTTGGGGTCGGTCCAGGTATTGTTAACTATAATGGGGGAGTCTTCCTAATTAGAATAGCTGCCCCTCTGGAGCCCGCAGTAAAGCCTGCATATAGTAACATCTTATACATCCCTCTGCCCAGGACCCCGCATTGTGAGCCCGGTAAGTGTGTCTTCTGTAATAGAACCATGTCTGGTTTCAACCTCCTCAGATATGTGGCTACCAAGCCCCTTTTGATCTTATTCCCTTGCACGTTGACCTTCCACGTCATCATACCCCCGTTCTCCTTGTGGGTTAGTCCTACTCATCTATGATGGGTGAAGATGGTGTATTGCCTGATAGTGCGTATCCTGTTTCTGCGTCCAGGGTCGCTTCCACTGAGGTTTAGGTCTGGCTAACCTATGTGGGGGCCCTCACTGTCCCTCTTCATTCTCGCTCCCCATGCTTCGAGGTGAACGGTCCTCTATCCAGGTCCATGCTTCCTCTGGCATCTGGAAGAAGATTGCCTTGCCCTCAAACAGGACCTTGAGCTTAGCTGGAAACAACATCATGTTTTGTATGTTCATCACTCAAAGTTTTTGTTTAACTGAGTCGAAGGTCCGTCTCTGCTTTTATATTACCCTGGAGTAGTCTGGGAATATCATTATCTTGGACTTGGCATGGGGAATCTCCCCCAGTTTTCTCACCTCTCTTGGTATCATGTCCTGGTCATGAAAGTTCAGAAAGTGGGCGATGACTGGTCGTGGGGGTGCTTATGTAGGGGGTTTGGCGCTTAAGGCTGTATGGGCCCTTTCGATGTCAAAGCAGGAGGAGTACTGCACCGAGGGTAGGGAGTCTCTTAGCCAGGTTTCAAGGAACGTCCCCATTTTGGAGCCTTCCACTTCTTCTGGGAAACCTACAAATCGTAGATTGATCCTTCTCGCTCGATTTTCGGCATCATCAACCTTCTAGACGAATTCTGCGAGGGTGGTCTGGAATTCCGCAACAGTGCAAGTGAGAGTGTGTGTCGAATCTTCTACTTCCAATATTCTGCTTTCTGCCTGTGTGACTCTTTCGGAGATCTTGCCTGAGCATGGTAACCTCGGAACAGATTTCACCTATTTGCCCTTCCAGAGTTTCTCTCAAATTGTTGATGGCCTGTATAAGCACTGCATTGTCTGGCATGACTGGCTCCTCCACCTTCAGGCCGGTCTGCGGGGCTATCGTTTTCGTGTAGTGGTCCATTTTGCCCTGTTTCGGCTATTTAGGGTCTTTATCTTTAACCATGATGTCCGAGCTTGCAGTCGTGATCAGAAGGCAAGGGTGAGAGAGCGGGCCCCCAAATTTCTCCTCTGGAATCTGATTACGGGAGTACCTCCTTTCAGTGTATAGTGTCCAAAGCCGTGGCCGTCCAGGAGCCTCCCAGAACGCTCAGCAATGTGCCCTCCACTCATCCCCCACCACACCTCAATTTTGCTAGTCCGTTTGTGTGAAGCCTCTCGGTTTCAGTTTTTGTCCGCCTTATCTCTGGAGTTTCCCCACAAGTGGGGGGAGGAGGACACTGCTGGATCAGGGGCAGCGACCACCATCTTAACCCTCGGGGGTCAGGACGCTCTCTCCGCCACCGCTGCCCCGATCAGGCCTACCAGCCGTTCCATCAGTGCCAAGGGGGAGGGTTTCTTCTGCAGGGCTTGCAGGGGGGGGGGGTTCCGGAGCTCTCTCTGCACATTAGTTCTGGCCTGTGTGCAGCAATCTACCTCTTGCCCCAGCGCCCCAGGCAGCCGTCCAGTCTGTTGTGGTGTCTCCCCTCCAGCGCCCCACTCAGTTCTTGATCGGAGGTGTTCCGTCACCGGTTCCCTCTCTTCCAATGGTCCACAGTGCGAGGTTTAAATCCAGCCAGGAGGGACTGACCCTATACCTGCAGCTCTTCTCTGTTCGGTGAGCAGGGTATCTACGCCTTGGGTCCCCTGGTACTGTTTTTCAGCACACTGTCTCACAGGCATCATGCGCGAAGCCAGACACACCCATCAGGCCCCCGCATCTCAGACGCTTCCCTCAATGTCACAACCCTGGGCCCCTTGTTCCAGTCTCTCAGCCTATCTCGCAGGCCTCATGCGGGGGAGGCAGACCTTCCCGTCAGGCTCTCACTAGCCTATGTTACTGTCTCAGCGGTAGCTACCCACTACACTTTACTAATAGAAAGCTCCTTCTGCCATCAAACTAAGCCCCCTAATGGATTATTTTGAAGACCCTTGGGTTGGCAGACTGCATCACTACGGACACAGATGCCAACCCAAATTCCAAGTACCATGGTGGGATGTCTATGATAGCACCTTAGCACAGGAAGCCAAACAAGCAACGCAGTGAAAGGCTTGCAAAATGCCTTCCAATCCACACTAGGCAGAAGCCAACCTACACTCTATAAATTTATAGAAGCGTTACAAAAAGAGCAAAGCTATCAACAACTACTAATGGAGCAATCTGGTAGCCAGATTGCACCTAAATTTATCAAACAAACCAAAAGAATGTGCGAAATGCTACAATTTAAAGTCAAACTCTTCTTAAACAACAAAGTAGTAGATTACTTTGAAATAATAGCCAAAAGCACATTATAGATTAAATAATAACCTGCAAAAGTCCCGAAAAACAGTCACAAAATCTAAACCAACATGACAAATCATTTTGATATAAATAGTAAACATAATATTTTATTACATTGGTCTAAACATTCTATAAAACTCCAATTTTAAATAAGACTGAGATAACAATATATATATATATATATATAAATTATTTACATGAAAAATGTTAACCTCACCAACTACAAAGCTCAAAGAATAAACTCAATCCCTTGTGTAAAATAAATTCAACACATAAAGCACACATTTCCAAATAACAATCACATATTATTTACACAAACAATAAAATATAACATTTCCCACCCAAAAGAAATAAAATAAATGTGACTTACTGTTCTGTAGCTGCAGATCTTCCTCTGTAGCCACCTAGTCAAAAATAATAATCCACCAAGACCAGGAAAAATATTTTACAAAAAGACCCCCCAAAAAATAAAAAAATAAAACCAATCCAATAGACATCCCTCGAAGCAGTGTTTAAAAAAAATAAACACTCCTGGAAACCTGAAAAAAAGGAAATCAAAATGAAAAATATTGAAAATATTGTTTTATTATAAACCAAAAGTAATTTCCTTAAAAAAAAAAAACAAGTAACTCCCAGTGCCCATAGGACACATTCTTTGGCAAAAACCTGTTAGTAAGCAAGAAAACCCAGCCGCAGAACACATTACACTCCCAAAAATGCATATACATTACACTTAATCATCATAAAATAAATAACATAACACAATATAACATAACATAGCAATACATTTCTAAAACAGTGTACGAAAACCCCAAACTACACACTTGTAAAAAAACACTACTGTTGATACAACTAAGGGGCCGATTATGATGTCGTTAGGAAGGGCTCCGGATGGGATTCGGTATTGTCGAATCCGATGCGGAACCCTTGTTTCCTACCGAATCGTACAGTTTTCCCAACGACCGATTACGATGCCCGTAAACCGTTCGAGCAGACCAAATCGGTTACGAAAGGCATCTCGACAGCCCGAGTCTTTCAGAGCTGATTCATACAGCTCTATGGACACGGTCTCCGGACGACCGATTACGATAACCGATTCGGACAGCCGTTCCGATTCGGTTTGCCCGAGACGAATCAGCTTTCAGATCGGTCTTTGGGGGCCCATTGCGGGCCCCCCTTCACCCGGAGGCGTCCACATTGGGCCCGTGGGGGTACCCAAGGGACCCCTCTTCCCAACCATGCACTATGTGGTAGGCACCATGGGGTGCCCTCCACAGGGTGCAAGGTTTTCCCCAACCACCCCTTTTTTCAATGGGAGCCTGTGTTCGCGTTCGGAAAACAGGCTCCCATTTGAAGTCAATGTGAGTCCGACCGAACAATGTTGGGAGGCATCGTAATCGGTCGTCCGGACTCACAGAACCCGATTTGTTTGGAAACTAGTCCGGAAATGATTCGTTCGGGATAGTTTTCAAACAACATCGTAATCGGGCCCTAAATGTTCAAAAACCCACAAACAACACAATAATTAACCTCTAGACTTCCTCCCTAAACCCCCTACCCTCAAAACCCTAAAAAAAAGAACTTAAAAGCAGCACCTTACCGCAACCTGGATCCCAGAAAATAGATTAAAAATTACACAAATAGACCACAAAGTAGAAGGTAGCAGTAATAAAATGGCCGCTAAATTAAACTAAAAAATACTATCTACCCATAGAAATGAATGGGAAACAATGTAAAAATGTTGAATAAATATATTAAAAAAATTAAAGAAATATTAAACATAGAAAACATGTCAAAAAATTTTGTAAAAATTACAAACAAAATTGTAATGTATAAATTAAATAATAGTGTAAAATATATACTATTATTTAATATATACTAAAAAAACTTTTGTTTAAATGATGTTGCAAATATGTATATAAAACAGTTTAAGAAATGCTGAAACAATGAAAGAAAGTGGAAAATCTACAACTTACAATACTATTTGAATATGATTTACATTTTTTATGTAATTATAGAAATGTATTAAAAAACATTTGACTTATTTATCTATTTATAAATGTTTATTTTTAGGTTGAAATATATATGTTTAAAAATGTACAAATATACATTAAATAAACTTTGAAAACAAATGCAATTAGAAAATTGTGTAACATGTCTTTATTCTATAAAAATATGTGATTAATATTATTTATTACAAACACAACTATGGGGGTCATTACGGTGCTGGCCGGACTGGCTTCCGTGGTCCTTTTGGAGGTGGTCGGACCACTGCGGTCTCGCCGGAATCGGTCGGTCCGACCGCCGGATTAAATGCATGCATCATGTACTTCTACTGACTGCTGACAGACAGCTGACTCCGACAGCCAGAGAAAAAACAGCAGCCATAGGGCAGTGCGGGGATCTCTGACCGCCATCCGGATAACGATGTGGGTTTCCGACGACCAGACCGTGGCGGTCCCACCGACTGCCTCCTGTTGTCGGAGAAGAAAGTTTTGGGGTGCAAACTCACCCAATTGTCCCCATCCGTCTCCGCCGTAGATCCCTTTCTCCAGGTCACCCCTCCACCTGAGCAGCTGTACCCCGATGTCTACGACCCTGTGGAGCCGGAATCCAGGTAAGTCCTTCTGCCGTATGTATCCCCATTGACTGGACTTTGCACATTCTGCCACACTCTAGCAATGGGGTACATGGAGCACAAGGCATATTCCCGCATATGCCATGCAGATGTGTACAATTCACATGTTTTCTGTGATTTTGTATGCACTTGCAGCAACATATTCGGGCACATGTGCACCGCTGTAGATGAGACCGCATCGTAAGATGGCGAGGGTAACATTCCCAGCCTCGGCGGTCGGAATCAGAACGCGGCTGCGGCAGTCGGCCAGTTGGTCCGACTGTCATCGTAATGACCCCCTATGTTTTTATTACATTTGTACACACCAACAGTACTAATTAAATAACCCCAACTATATTTACCACTTACAAATACAATTTAAACAAAGGATTTCACACTAAAATTATAAAATTAAATAATCACACTCAAACGTAAACAATTTTTAAGAAAGTGTTGGACACTAAAGGGGTGGCATTTATTATTCCCACTCCAATCTATACCAAGTTGGAAAAGGTGTTGGATGCTAAATGGGTGACATTTACTATTCCCACTCCAATCTAAAACAATTTGGGGAAGATATTGAACTCTAAAAGGGTGACATTCGCTGTTCCAACTCCGATCTATACCAATTTGTGGAAGGTGCTGGACACTAAAAGGGTGACATTTACTATTCCCACTCCAATCTATACCAATTTGGAGATGGTTTTGGACACGAATGGGGTTAAATTAATTATTCCCACTCCATTCTAACCTGATTGGGGGAAGGTGTTGGACATTAAAGGGGTGACATTGACTGTTCCCACTCCAATCTAAAACAATTTGGGGAAAGTGTTGGACACTAGAGGGGTGACATTTACTATTTCCATTCCAATCTGTACTAATTTGTAGGTGGTACTGGACACTAAAAGGGTGACGTTTATTATTCCCACTCCAATTTAAACCAACTGGGGGAAGGAGTTGGACACTAATGGGGTGGCATTTACTATTCCCACTCCAATCTATACCAAGTTGGAAAAGGTGTTGGATGTTAAATGGGTGACATTTACTATTCCCACTCCAATCTAAAACAATTTGGGGAAGATATTGGACACTAAAAGGGTGACATTTGCTGTTCCTACTCCGATCTATACCAATTTGTTTAAGGTGCTGGACGCTAAAAGGGTGACATTTACTATTCCCACTCCAATCTATACCAATTTAGAGATGGTTTTGGACACGAATGGGGTTACATTTATTATTCCCACTCCATCCTAACCTGATTGGGGGAAGGTGTTGGACATTAAAGGGGTGACATTGACTATTCCCACTCCAATCTAAAACAATTTGGGGAAAGTGTTGGACACTAAAGGGGTGACATTTACTATTTCCATTCCAATCTTTACTAATTTGGGGTGGTACTGGGCACTAGAAGAGTGACTTTTACTATTCCCACTCCAATTTAAACCATTTGGGGGAAGGAGTCGGACACTAAAGGGGTGACCTTTATTATTCCCACTACAATCTAAACCAATTTGGGGATGGTGTTGGACAATAAAAGGGTGATATTTACTGTTTCCACTACAATCTACATATTTTATGTAAGGCGCTAAGAAATAAACTAAAATTTACTTAAAAAACACACTAACCGAAACTACAAACCTATATATTCATATTTAAACAGTAACATATAAAAGAATAGTTTTATCGCTATTAATAATATATTTTTAAAAATATTTCTTACCATTCCTAAATTTTGAACCACAAAATGAAAAATTAAATCATAATCCAAAATTGACAATCAAAAAGTGTATAGAACCAATTTTTAAAATAAAAATATAAAAACTTATAATGATATAATTTTCAACATAAAAGATACACATTTTAATTATGATTTTTTTTATAACGAATTATAAATTTTTTTTAATTTTTTTATGGTCTTTAAATAATTTACTTTATTACATTTAATTTTTGTATGTTTTATATACAAATTGTTCTTTAAATATGTAGATATTTTAATTAATTGTAAATTATTACTTATAGAAATTATTAATGTAACAAAATTAATGAAAACATTTTGCAATATTTATTTGCATATCAATAAAATAATTAGCATTAAATTTACATTAAAATGTCCACAGTTAAAAATCTCCCCACCCTTGTCCCCTAAAAACCCAATACCTGCTGCTAAAAAAAGTATGAATCCATTATTTTTATACATTAATACAACTAAAAACACAAATTTCAACAATTTCATGATTAATAAATTATCTTACTGGAAACACAAAGAAAATAAATATAAAAACATATAGAATCAAGCACACTACAATAAATTACATACAAAATAAAACTTGCATACGATATTCCATATATTTTCTAAATCGATATTATTTACAACAACATTAAGAACAACACTTAAAACTGTATTTTTACCTTTGATATTCCTGTTGACGATATTTTTGATATGCCTATATTCTTGACACGATATTTTTGTATTAAATATATTTTTCAGTCGAGTTTTTGTCCAAACAACATTGGCCATTGGGCTCACAGTGTGTAGGGCACCTGGGAAGCAAATGTGTTAATTCAGGAGGTAACTCATTGTTATTCCCAGCATGTTGACAATGTGTAGTCTTACAGAATGAGACCAGTAGCTCATTCTTGCAGTGCTGCGGTATATTAAGATAAACACCACCGGGGATACAGAACACCGAGCAATTAAGCTTGCACAAAATATCCTATCCCAATGTATTAGCTGGTGTGATAGGGCTGAGTATAAAAGCATTATTATCGGTAAAGGGTCAAAGGGAGATACAGACAGGGTCCGAGATATGATGGGGAACATATTGGTTAGAAATACTGACTGCGCCTGTGGACAAGCCCTAGAGAGGTGATGGAATGGGGGAGGGGGGAGTTGAGAGGGAGAGACAGAACGCACTTGTGCAATAGACTGAACCACAGTAATGGAATCTCTATCTTGTCTGGTCACTGTTGTTACACCTGTGCCACTTTCTTGTTAGCACCTTGTGCTCATCCGCTGGCAGTCCCACAGACACTGCTCTGTTTCTACGTGCATCAGCAGCTGCAACCCCAGCCTCATCAGCAAGCATGGGAAAACGTCCAGCAAATCTACCTTCTTTTAGTCCTCACTCTCCTTTCTCTTGTGGATCAGTGATCTGGGGGAGTAGATAGTTAGGAGGCAGACCAGCAGGAGCACAAGTCCTAACAATGTCCCTGAGGTAACTTTTTGGTTTTTCAGTTTCACCTGTTTATTTTTCATAGCATGGACATGGAATTTGTCCTTACATTTCTGGACCTCCTCATGCCATTTCATGACCACTGTTCAGAGTCTATCTTGTTTTTAGGGTTCTTTTTCTTCCTTTGCAAATTCTGTAATGTCTCTATGTTGAAGGTACCATGTTGAGGAAAGGACGTCTTCCCATTCTTATTAGTGAGCCCCGTTCACTGTTTCAGATACCTGTACACAACTTTAATGTAGTGGTGCTGGGGTCCCTTTCGGGGGAGGATTTGAGATTTTTCAACCCCCTTTACTGTTTTTTTTCTCACGCACACACAGAAGACATTAAAAAGGGTCTGCCTGCCTGGTGCCCACAGCTCATCCCGTGGAGGAGGGTGGAGGTAGGTAACTTTTTAAGTTATTCAAAACCATAACAATACATGAAGGCTTACATGAAATAAAAACCATAAAATCACATGGTGTCACAATTTGTCAGTTCATGCCGTAGCCATGTGCAGAAAATCAAGACAAAATCCGGTAACATCACAATCTGTCCATATGTGCTTAGTGCCACTCAATCAGGTTATCCAAGGGGCATAGAGTTTAAATCAGTGGCTAATCTACATTGTAACATCACTAAAAAGCACTAGCCATATAAACCTTTACAACTATCCTGTTTGTTCCCCACTCCTGTAAAAAATAGATGCAATTACTAACCTAATGTCTTCAGATAGGGGTCTGTCCTAAAAAAAAGTTAAAAAGGAGTGGCCCCTCAGGAAACCCACTCGGTTCCACTTTATGGGCTTAGGGCCAGCATATTTTGTAAAGTGCAGTATACAGTGACTTCTGATAATAGTGGTAATTGCTTGTGTAAAAGTTAAAAAGGGGGTGGCCCCTCAGAAGACAGACTCGATGCCACTTTATAGACTTACGGGCAGCATATTTCATAAAGTGCAGTATACAGTGGCTACTAATAATAGTGGTAATTGCTTGTGTGACAGTCTCTGAGTATCTTTATAAAGTTTGTAAACAACTTTGTTAGAGCAATAGACAGTGACTTAAGGCTGGACCGCGCTGGATCATACAAATTCTAGCTTGCCTTAAAGAGAGGGCACTCTGTCTGCTTGGAGATGGGCCCACATCAATTTAGTAAAAGTCTGGGGCTCAGAGGCTCCCGGAGTGCTGAGTATAATGGGAAGGTCACCAACAAAAAAGAGAGGGGGGGACCAGGAGCCTATTAAGGTCCAGTGTCCGTGCTCCGCAAATGACCGTTTAAATCATAGGGGACACTGTTCCAAATTAAGGGTGCAATATGTCACCCAGTCAATGTGAACAAAGATAGGGAGTAGAACAGAGGATCTGAGGAGAAGAAAAAGAGAGAGGCAGAGGTTCATTCCCAGTATCAAGGATCCAATCCCGAAGGGGAGGGCGAAATCTAGCCTCTCAGTTGCCCTCACACACCCCGAGGGATGTCATGCTGCATCATTGGGCTTTTTAGCTCCTCGTTGGGCCGGCGCTGCAATGCCCAACGGTCCCCCGAAGGGTCACTTGCACGGAGATCTTTTAAGAGAAAAGCCGTTAGGTGAGTGCGGGTGTGTGGGGTGGATCCAATCAAATTTTGATTGCAGGCAGCCGCTAGGAGAGGGTAGGTGCTCAAGAGCCGGCACCCGACGCAACCCCAATAGGGTGCGGGCACCCAGCGGATACTAGCCTAGGGAGACTGCTCCCGTTCAAAGTGAGGGTACTATTACTGCTTGGGCAAATCTACAATTCGAGATTTCCATACCACACAATAGGGACAATATCCCTGTGGTTAATCCCAAGCCACCTCTCACCTATGTGGGTTACCATCCCTATTTTGGAACCCCTCTTTTAGTGCACACACACCACATCAGTTAGGTCCAGAAGAAACGCCATTGATCGTTCAGACTACTAGGCGTGAAACATGTCGACCTCTTGCTTAGTTACACGGGCACATTGGGCCTTACAGTAACTCACCAACCTTCTGGTTTTTAATCTACCAGGGGCACCATGCTATTAAAGGACTCCTCTGTGGATACCCCTAGGTATTTTTATCTATTCACTTTCGCACGCATTTTAACACTGCTTCCACTGGATCCACCCCACACACCCGCACTCACCTAACGGCTTTTCTCTTAAAAGAGCTCCGTGCAAGTGACCCTTTGGGGGACCGTCGGGCATTGCAGCGCCGGCCCGACGAGGAGCTAAAAAGCCCAATGATGCAGCCTGACATCCCTCGGGGTGTGTGAGGGCAACTGAGAGGCTAGATTTGGCCCTCCCCTTCGGGATTGGATCCTTGATACTGGGGATGAACCTCTGCCTCTCTTTTTTTCTTCTCCTCTGATCCTCTGTTCTACTCCCTATCTTTCTTCACATTGACTGGGTGACATATTGCACCCTTAATTTGGAACAGTGTCCCCTATGATTATAATGGGAAGGTGCCTACCAGCTCATTTCCACTATGCCTGGCTAGATACTTTGATTAAATATAATACAAAATGAGACTTGTAGACAGCCCTTCTTTCACATTTCCAAGGGGCTCAAGGCTAAGGCCATAAACACTTCCTGAAGAAATTTCATACATTTGGTGGAAAATTGTTCGTCATACCGCTCAAACATGCAGTGACAGCCTGGTTGCATTGGGTGATGCTCAGAAGTCTGACTATCCATTTAGCCAATATCATCTTAAGTTTTTTAACGCAGGGCAAAGGCAGATTACATGCATCAATGATTCCTGCTTGAAATAGTGCAGTCGACAGTTGTAGTTGGCGGGGCCTTTTAAGCATCCAAATTTGTAAGCTTTTAGTAGAATTAGACCACTTTGCATCATCAAGAGAGTCTTTTTGAGGGCCGGGTTCTTAGAGTTGGATAGGTATCAAGCTTTTCCCTGGTTCTGATTAAATGACATGCATAGGTCTGCATGGGCCTTTTGCGCTAGTTCTTGTCGGTCTTCTTCCCACGATATTAATTTTGCACTTCTGACTAGAAACATGGAACTTAGATTTTGCGGCAGTTTTTGTGTGTGTGTACCCTGGACTCCTAAACATTCAGTTGCCACAAAGAGATCCCATTGAAGTTTCATATCCTGAAGACCGCGCTTTATCAGTTCTTTGAGGGATCCATTAGGGGCCAGCATGAGCTTGATTAAATAGCTCAAGAATCGAGCTTTCATCACTACTGCTTGTTTCTTCATTCTAAATTCTAATTGTATTTGGGATGATGGTGTGGCAGTGGGGAGAAGAAACAGTTTCCTGAAGCATCTTGTTTGCTCTTTATCCAGCCATTCGTCAACTTGATCTTTAAAAATCAGGCACCTGTAGGTTAGAGTTGGCATGAACTTAGCTTCAATTACTTTGCAGATGCTTGTGAGGTCGTGGCCGTGTATTTTCTTAGACAGTTTCTTGAAGCTCATAATCATAGACAGGGAGATGTCTTTCAGGGACGCAAGATGAGTTGCATGTTAGCCTCGCTGGTTAAAGTACATGCCTAGATACTCTAAACTTGGAACTACCTCCAGGGCTACATCATTCATAGTAAATTTAAACTTTGGTCTATTTGAAGCGTTGTTACTCCTGATGCCACAGACCATAATTTTTGTTTTAGAATGGTTTACTGCTATTTGTTTTCATTGCAGTACTGTGCAGGAGCCTCCAGTGCTCGTTGAAGCCCCACTTCAGTATGGTCAAATAGTAATGTATCGTCTGCATATTGGGGGTCAATGGATGTGTGTGCCTGCCAATTTGGGAGGAAAAGCTCGAGCTGAGGCTGTGTCATTTATATCTGCCATGTAGAGATTAAACAGAAGGGGGGGCTAATATGCATCCTTGTTTCACCCCAGTAGTGGTATATATGTTTTGGGTCATAACTCTACTTGCTGATGTTTTCACTTGCTCCCAGGTTCTGGTATAGAGGCTCCTGATTGCTCTGAGTAGGTTTCCCGGAATGCCCCTGTTGGACAGCTTCTGCCAGAGCCTCGCTATGTCCACTTTGTCAAATGCTGTTGTAAATTCGATTGATGCTATATACAGCGGCGGGGCGATACAAAAGGGGATGATGGACGGAACGCTTGAGCCAATCAAACACTCACCCCCAGTCAACTGATCTGGGTTTAATCCATCATCATTCTTTAGCTCACTCCACCACCCCAGTTCAGACATGGCCATATGCAAATCAGTCTGACCCTGTGCCTCATGGGAACAGTCCAGCCCGAACTGCCAAGCCATGTCTTCCCTGGACCGGAAACAAGCATCCTAGGACCGGTTTCTGGCATTCCAGCCGTCATCAGCCAGGCTTGCTTGAATCCAGTGGCAAAGTGAGCAAGGGACCCACGTCTGGGCATACCCCCGCCAACTTAGGGCGAACAAAGCGATACAAAAGGGGATGATGGACGGAACGCTTGAGCCAATCAAACACTCACCCCCAGTCAACTGATCTGGGTTTAATCCATCATCATTCTTTAGCTCACTCCACCACCCCAGTTCAGACATGGCCATATGCAAATCAGTCTGACCCTGTGCCTCATGGGAACAGTCCAGCCCGAACTGCCAGCGGCGGGGCATCTTTGATGTTGGCAGCTTGAATTAGAAGGGAGAGGGGAATTAGGTTATCCTCAGCTCCATGACCGTGCCTGAAACTGGACTGCTTAATATGGATTAGGGCTTTCAAGTTTGCCCATTCCTCTAGTTCGTTGTTCAGAGATGTTGCGAAGCATTTCCCCTCGATGTCTAAGAGGGCAATTAGCCTAAAACTGGCTGGTTGGTCGTTTGCACCCTTTTTATAAATTGGTGTTAATATGGCATCCCTCTAGCTGTACTACACTTCATTTGTTACAATGCAATTTTTGAAAAGAGGACTTAGCAAAGAGGCCCATTCTGCTGACGTTGATTTAAATATTCTAGTTGGTAGTCCATTCGGTCCTGGTGCTCCTGCTGACTGAAATGAAGCCAATATTGTACGATCTTATCTCTTTCCACCATCATTTCCCTCCATTGCTCTTGATTTTAATGCAAGGGTTCCAGTTTATCGCCCGATAGATGGGCTATACTGGATCTGTCTTCAACGGCGTGGTAAAGATTCAAGATGTATTCTGTCCACTTGCGGACGGAAACTGAGGGGGAGACTTTCTGATTATTTTTGCTTGTTCTTTTCTATACTATTGTCCAGAATTTTGCTGAGTTTTTTTATTTTTTCCGGCTTCATGTAGTTCCGTCCATAGTGCCCCCTCCCCTTGCCCAGCTAGTTCCCATGCTTTGATTCTGTAGGCCTTCCTCGTGTTCCGAATATCATTGGTTCAAGTTGAGATGCTTCTGTTCTTGCGTGCTATTCTCAGAAGCTTGTTTAGTTTATGTTTACGGTCCCTCAGTGCCGGGTGGCAGCTGCTTGTTTGTCTCTTTCCTGCAATGCTCTCCTTATTGGCAGGTAAATTAAGGAACTTCTCCAGGAACTCAGCCCAGTGCTGGGGTTGAGGCAACTGCTCCCTTGCTCCTTTTGTCTCCTATTGTTAGAAATTCTATCAATGTCTCCTTTTTTCCATCCACTGGAGTTGTCGACCATTTTACTCTTCACAACCCACAGGTGCCCTCTTTGTTGCCTATAGTTTGAATTTGTGGGTGTCTGTTAGTTTCCCTAGAAAAAGTGCAAACTAGCCTTGCATGGTCACTGGTCAGGCTATGCTGGGCTTGAAAGTTGCTTATCTGTGGGAAATTTTGGATGGATACCCAGATAAAGCTAATTAGCGATGAACTCAAGCTCCTTATGTGTGAGCAGGATGATGGCTGATCAAAAGTGCTTCTTCCATTGAGGATTCTGAGGCCTAATGAGCTACAGGTGGTGGCTAGTTTGTCTCCAGCCTTGTCCTTCCTTATTTTCCCCACAATAATATCTGGGATCTGCCAGGCAGAATCTTCTTCTTTTTGCCATACGGGGGGATCTGCAGTTCCCAATAGAAACATGTTGCAGTCTCCCGCCATCACCCATATATCTGCAGGATATTTCTGCTGTAAGGTTTTGATTGTCCTTGAAATTTCCCCAATTGGCTGACTTTTTCGTTAGGTGTTTCGGGTTTATACAGATGCTTCCAATTACCAATGGAGCAGATTTCGTGCCCTGCTTTTTGTTGTTGGTTGATGCCTGCAAAAAGTTATATGCTCTCAGTCCACTCGCAAGGACTTTTACTTCCAGCTCCAATGATTCGTGTATAAGAATGGAGAGTCCTTCAGAGGGATGTCCCTCTTTAACTGAGGGTTCGGCTGCTGACGCAAATTCAAAATGTTCTGCCCAGTTTGTAGTGGCCAGCTGCCAGGTTTCTTGCAAGCAAATGATGTCCTTTTGACATAATTCTTCTAATGCGTCCTTGTCAGCCATTAAATTGTTTAAGCCTCGAATATTCCATGAGGGCAAGGGTATATGAGAGAGAAGTCATACTTATTGTTTTGCATTTCAGTGATTCTCGCAGGTTCTTGCTATGGATTAGTGGCACCAGCCAGCATGCTCTTTTATTTGCAGCATGTTCCTTTGAGATCAAAATCGGCTCTACTGCTGTTCTTGGATTTTGTGGGCCTTTGGGGCAAAAAAGAATAGAGGTCCGCTGTTGTTGTCGATGATTAGTTTTGGCTAGGATAACCATTTCCATGGTTTTGTGCATGGCCTCCATTCCGGCTTCCAAGATATTTGGTTGAACACTAGTTTCTTCTTTCTGAGCTACAGCAGGCACTGACATCTTAGATGCACTTTGTATAGGGTGAGTTACTTTGTTGCCCCTGTCTGAGTTGCATGTTGGAGTATTTTTTCCGTTGCTCGTGACTGACTGTGATGTCTCGAGAACAGTTTGTAGGCCACTTGGCGAGTAACTGCCCGGGACCAGGTATTTCTCCTTTGAGCGTGATGAATTCCGTGATTTTTTTAATATAGGGAAGAGTTCTGATTCTGATTTTGTCTGATATTTATATTTCTTGTTTAGCTTCTTCAGACGTTTTTTGTTCTTTTTTTAAAGCTTATTTGCATATTAACATGTACTGATTGGGACGGATAATTCAGTGACTGAGGAGCCCACTTTAACCATTATTTTTACCAACTCACCGAGTATTAAGTGTGAACCCCCCCGGCCGTTGATATGGTCAGATCATGCATCAATTGAATTCCATATCCAGGGTCCTAGGGTGGCTGTTGCCCCCCCCTCCGCCTCTCATAGTGTCCGCAGACAATGGCAGAAAATCTCCCCGGACCTTTTCCAGGCTGCTTTTTCGGCACCTTGGAAAGCTGAACCTTCCAACACTGAGGATGGCTTAGCCCGGTATAACTCCGTTGTTAAAAGGGCCATTGATCTGCTTGCGCCTCTAAAATCATTTCCCAACTCAGTTAGGCGCCCACAGACAGCCTGGTTCTCTCCTGAGCTCCGTGCCGAAAAACGGCAGTGTAAAAACCTGGAGAGACGATGGCGTAGATCTCATGATGAGAGGGACAAAGACAGATTTAAGACAGCCCTCTTTAACTACCATAAAAATATAAAAGCTGTGCGGAAAGCCTTTATCGCATTACAGCTAGCCCGGGCAGAGAATGCTCCTAAAACCCTATTCCAGATTCTCAAGTCCTTCACCAGTCCTAAAGCCTGTGACAATTTTGTGGCCCCCTCCCAAGCTCTCTGCGATGATATTGCTCAGTATTTCACTCAGAAAATTGAGCTCATTTATGATAAGATCACTCCCTCAGGGAGCCAGCAACCGGATGCCATGCCTTTTGACCCGCTGGCATCCGCAAAAACACAGCTGCTGGAGAGTTTTCCGCCTATGACCTCCGAGGATGTGGAAGCCTTACTACGCACAGTAAAATCTGGCTCCCCCTTGACGTCATTCCAGCTAAAGTCGTTGCCTCCTTTCTAATCAATTGTCCTCGCCCATAGGCACGCTTCTCAACCTCTCTATGAGAGAGGGTTATCTTCCTTTGGAATGGAAGGCGGCACAGGTCATCCCTATCCGTAAGAACACCAAGGTCCCTATGGAAGATCTTTCCAATCTCCGTCCCATTTCTTTACTACCACTCCTGAGCAAAGTATTGGAAAAATACATTAATAAACATCTGTCCGACTATGTCGAATCTACTGGTAGTTTGGATTCCTCTCAATCTGGTTTCAGGCCCAAATATAGCACGGAGTCTGCCCTGCTGGAGGTCACGGATAATATCAAGATGACCTTAGACAGCGGCCATTCAACGATTCTCGTGCTGTTGGACCTCTCTGCCGCGTTCGACACGGTCTCCCACCAGATCTTGCTCAGGAGATTGGAGGAGATTGGACTTGGAGGACCTGCTCTTCAGTGGATGATGAGCTTTCTTTCTTCCCGTTCTCAGACCATCAATTTAGGCCCTTTTCGGTCAAAGACGATGGAACTGATCAAGGGAGTACCCCAGGGCTCATGTTTGAGCCCTACCTTGTTCAACATCTATGTTGCTCCCTTGGCTAACCTCCTCAGGACCTGTGGCTTTACGCCTATTTCATATGCTGACGACACTCAGCTCCTCTTCTCATTTAATAAATCTACCCCTTTGTTCAGTCTACCTTCTCTTCGGGAATGATAGCCATAGCAAATTGGATGAGAAGCAATTTTCTCCAACTCAACGCAGGGAAGACGGAGATTATGCTTTTCGGAGCGGCACCTTTGCTGTGGACACCAGAGTGGTGGCCGGCAGCCCTTGGCACTCCCCCTGCCCCTAAAGCCCTTGTTAAAAACCTGGGCATCCGCCTAGACCGGGCCTTGACCATGAAGGAGCATGTTGCTTATACTGCTGGCTCCTGCTTCTTCGTGTTGGGTTTATTACGACGAGTTTTTCCTTTTCTCTCAGATTCCAAACGCAAAACCCTCATTCAGACAATGGTAGTTAGTCACTTAGACTACTGCAACGCTCTCCGGGTCTCAGCTAATGAGTACTCGCTAAGTAGATTGCAGGTGGTTCAGAACACCGCAGCGCGCCTTGTCTTGAATGCCCCCCGGAAAACTGCCTCCCTCCCTCTCCTTCAACAGCTTCATTGGCTTCCAGTGCGCAAGCGGGTTAAATTCAAAATCTGCTGCACCGTCCATAAGGCCTTGTATAACTATGGCCCCCTCTATATCGCCGAGAAATTTAATCACTACGTCCCTTCTAGGACCCTTCGGTCAGGAACCAAATCGCTTCTCTCTGTCCCACGAGTCAGGAAATCTAGGTTGGGTGGGAAAGCCTTTTCCTACCTCGCTCCCCTCTATTGGAACCAGCTCCCCATTCATCTGAGACAGTGTCCTGACTATTTCGGATTCAGAAAGCTTCTTAAGACTGCTCTATTCTATTAATGCTCGTCAGCCTGTCCAGCAGCACTGTCCGAAGCGCAGAGATACCCCTTCGGGGGTGATTCAGGCGCTATATAAAACCTATAAATAAATAAATAAACCTCCTCCTCCAAAGGCATACAATCCAGTGGATTTGGTGTTTCCTGTGCTTGATCGTCCAGTGGACCTTCAGAATGTGAGTCATTACTTGTACATAGGAGGGCTCTGATGTACTCTGTAGCAAGGTCCCCAACTTTGCTTGTACATGGCGGAGCTATAACTTCGCAGTCCTCTGCAGCAGAGTCTACAACAGGGACTAACTTGTGTCTTGACCTAGAACTGGCTTTAATTGCTTTACACTCCATCACTAAATCTGCCATTAGCCCTGGCAAAGCAGCACTCTTTTCTAATAGAAGCTGGCAGTAACACGGATCGGTGGGGTTTTCTGCCATACGCTGCGCTTTCATGATGAGAGAGTTCAGGTTATCTAACCGTGTTTAATTGTTTTAACGTAGTTTGCCTGTGTTTGGAGGACTAATATTTGCGTGTCTATAGTTTGTCCGCATGCATTATCGCAGCATGACTCATCGTAGTCAAAGTATTGTCTATGGCAGACCACCAGCACCAATTGTTTCCTTGAGGAGTGTCCTTTGCCTGTGATGAGTTATGATGGTTTATTGGCTATGGCTTTTGCTTTGGGTTAGAGTTTGATTTAGCAGAGTGGAGATTCTCATTGGCTGAGCATTCCCTGGTAACCTTTGTGCCCTTATGAGAAGAGAAGCTGATTACTTGATACCCGCTAGAAGTTGATGAACTATATGGGCGTCGAGGTGAATTCTGCAGAGTTTGATCGTTGACTATGGGGACATAGGTGTCTGCAATGTTGAGGATATCCTCATCCCCTAGATAGTACTCCTCTAATTTGACTTGCAACTCTCTGTGGGTGTTCACAAGGGGCTTAGTTTTGCAGGATGTTGGAATCGCGGCTGGGTTAGGCTCATCTATGAACACTCTTGGAGGGCTGATGATGTCAATGTCCCAGTCCGGCTGGAGGAGTACACAATTGGAGCTGCAGTGAGTCATTTGATTTGTAGTATCCAAGGGAATCTGCTCCTTGGCCACTTGTGCCCCCTGTGCAGACTTTAATGTTAGTGCTGGCACTATTGTGATTTCTGGGAGAGGGGCCCGGATGGTTTCATGGGCAGCTCTTCCCCCTCCAATTTTACTACTTGATTGTTTACTGTGCATCCTAGACTGGTATAAGCTTCAGTCATGTGGGTACCTTGGTGGTAGCACATTTTTCCAGTTGGTGTTTAAGGGTGCCTCTGTGTAGCTATTTAGTGGCCCTTCCAAGGGCTCTAGAGAACTGGGCATGCTCTCTCTTGATGATGGACTAGAGTCACCATCGACAGTTCTCTGTGGCAAAGCCTCTTGAGACAAGGACCCCCTAACTGCTGCCGAGTCTTGGAACCAGTAGGGGTATTACTGGTGTCTTCTGTCCTCAAGGAACTTGCAGATGGACCATGCTCAGGCATCTCAGTATTTTTAGGCTTGTAATATTTTCTTATTCCTTCAGGCGAAGATTCATGCATCTCCATTATTTCTTCTCTATCTTTTGGTGATAATTTAAAAAAACACTATTTCACTGCCAAGTACGTGCAATGCAATAAAGCAAGCAAAATATGATAAACTCAGTTAGACATCGCCTAAATTTGGTTCGACGTCCTCACTTTGTTCAGCCAAATCACCAGGTCAGGCGCTGAGCCATGCTCCACTCCAGTCCCCTTGGATAAACCTCTCCCTTACTACCGGCACCTGGGATCGTCATGTGGAGTCCGGTCCAGCATTCCCGTTTGACTGGTGAAGGCAATTCACAGCCAATGCACTAGGTTTGGTAAAAGAAAAACACAACAGTCGGGATAGCACATAGAAGCATAACGTGTTTAATACAGAAATAGCCAGCAAGCATTCAAAATAGACAAGGCTGCTGTCGTATCTCCAGTACAAAGCTTTCCCTTGATCAGTTGGCGTATGTAATGCTAAAATCCTTATATTTTGGTGCTACAATTCTACACTTTTTCTCAATGCAAGTTAATGTAAAGAGAATGTGATATAAATGAAACGTGTATATTATTCACTAACGAGCATGTAACATAAACGTCTTGTGTGAATAATGTGGGAAGATCTTGGTAAACTGATACAACTAACACTAATAAGGGCTGACTATTTTCTAAAATCCTTGCTGCTTTGTGCCAACTTCAGAATGAGGCTGTGCATTGTTAGAATGGGTCAGCAGAAATGTTAAGTGTACAACATGGAGTTAATTTGAAATGTGTGCATATGTGCAATGATACTAAGGGGTCGATTCCGATTCGGGCCGGAAAAAGCACCGACCGACTCGGATCCGGAAAAA
Organism: Calotriton arnoldi; assembly: GCA_963921515.1. NCBI lineage: Eukaryota > Metazoa > Chordata > Amphibia > Caudata > Salamandridae > Calotriton > Calotriton arnoldi. The sequence continues at coordinate 1,907,359 of CAWUFW010002778.1, read as the reverse complement.
ATACCGACCGACACGTACCCGTGGCGCCCGACACGCCAAGTACGATGCAAGGCGCGAAAAATCCGACCGACACGTACCGAAACCAAGTCGACCGACCGAGCCGCACGGAAAACAGCAATCCGGCCAGAAAAACACGCGAATCCAACCGACCGACACGCACCCGGAACAAATTCGACCGAAACGTACACGCTAACTCCAAACCGCAAAGTACGATGCAAGGCGCGAAAACCACGAGCGAGTCGGACGGAGGACAAGCCGTACGACCGACACGCATACAAAACCGAGCCGAAGCAACACAATACACCGCGACCGACGCGTACGCAGCATAGAAAACTGCACAAACACAGCGTGAACGAAACGGAGAACACCGTACGAGACCAATGCAGGGTCCGACTCGGTCACAAGAACGTTTCCAACATACACAAACAGCACAAAGGAAAAATCACCCAAAAAAAGGCCAAACAAGCAATTACCAAGCCAATAAATACTGGGGGGTGGGGACAGAGAACAAAGACACACCCACAACTCCACCTATATAAAGGACACAAATCACTACCATGAGCCTTTGCAAATGCCATTCCACTGCCAGCACCCAAGAGAAAGCAACCACACACCCACAGCTCATCCCTCACACAAGCCACACACCATCAGCACACCAACAAATACCTACCTCACATACACCCAGCAAAACACACACTCACACACCCTCACCTGCACACCAACACACACATCACCCACCATCACCACCCATCACCATGCCCCCAAGAAGAATCCCAAGTTCCTAGATAGTGAATTGGAAGTCATGGTAGACGAGATCCTCAGGGTGGAGCCACAGCTGTTTGGCACACTGGTCCAACAGACCCCCATGTCGCAGAAAACCAAGATGTGGGAGAGGATCATCAACAGGGTGAACGCCCAATCACCATGTCGGCGCACAAAGACGGACATCCAGAACAGGTGGTATGACGTGTGCAGGAGGGTACGGGACATGCTGAAGAAAGACTACATCAACAGCCAACACACCGGCAGTGGCCCTCCTGCCAAGCCAATATACCTCAGGCCCTGGGAGGAGAAGGTGCGGGCCATCCTTCCGCCAGTGAGCGTATATGGACTAGAGGACATCCCAGAGCCTGGTGAGTACACAACAAATGTACACAATATACTGCCACAAAACACACACATCACTGTCAAGGGGAGAGTCAAACCATGCACTCATAGCAATTACACAGCAACCAGAACAGAATCATCCCAAAATGTGTATGTCAGTCAGATAAACACAACACATGCCATCAAAAAAGTCACATCCAACTGTGCCAACACATGTACAAACACAACCACAACTACAGCTAGGCAGTGGCACAAATAGAACTAACAAACACATCCACACATGTAGCCACCACAACAACACCAACACACAGTGAAGACCACGCAAAGGAAGGAATTCTGTGTATGCTGGCCAAGTCAGTGTAGCCAATAGCATCATGGGAGTCGCAGTCACACATATTGCCCCCCACAACTGTCCCATCAACACCACCATGAACCATGCGCACATCACAGGGAGTGGAGAAGGACTCACAAGATGGCTGACACTGGCTACTGCTGTGGGGAGCACAAGGCCCTGCTGGCAACTGTGCACCAACAAACAGCAGGACATCACTGACTGACATCCTGAGAGACAACTTACACTCCCTGCAATGCAAGCACGTTCCATGGTGGGATATCTGGCTGGCTGGGTGGGAAGGGGGACTTGCAGCACTGACCATAGTCACAAGCACCTCCCCTCACACACCCCCAACACAAACTCCACAGTACCCACCTGGTAGAATGCAATGCCCTCCATCCTAACACAAGATCCCACAAAGAACCACCACCCTGGGTTATGTTGTGTGAAGCACAGGGACACTCTTGGGACTCTTAGCCAAACAACTGCCAGGACAACACTCCCAGCCATCCTGTCAGCACAGCCAGCCCACCCCACAGGGAAGCAGAGTCAAAAGGAAGGAAGCATGGGCATGCTGGGAAGGGGGTGGAGGCAATAGCATGATGGGAGTCGTAGTCACAGACATTGCTCAGCCTCACAACTGGCCCATCAACACCACTCCTGAACCATGCTCACATCACAGGGAGTGGAGAAGGACTCACAAGATGGCTGACACTGGCTACTGCTGTGGGGAGCACAAGGCCCTGCTGCCAACTGTGCACCAACAAACAGCAGGACACCACTGACTGACATCCTGAGAGACAACTTCCACTCCCTGCAATGCAAGCACGTTCCATGGTGGGATATCTGGCTGGCTGGGTGGGAAGGGGGACTTGCAGCACTGACTATAGTCACCAGCACCTCCCCTCACACCCCCCAACACAAACTCCACAGTACCCACCTGGTAGAATGCAATGCCCTCCATCCTAACACAAGATCCCACAAAGCACCACCACCCTGGGTTATGTTGTGTGAAGCACAGGGACACTCTTGGGACTCTTAGCCAAACAACTGCCAGGACAACACTCCCAGCCATCCTGTCAGCACAGCCAGCCCAACCCACAGGGAAGCAGAGTCAAAAGGAAGGAAGCATGGGCATGCTGGGAAGGGGGAGGAGGCAATAGCATGATGGGAGTCGTAGTCACAGCCCTACATCCCCCACCACATGGCCCAGCAAGCTCACACTCACGCATGCACATCCCACAGAGATTTGAAAGGCCCATCAAAGATGTCTGACACTGTTGCTGTGTCGTGGGGAGCACAAGGGCATGCTGGGTACTGCACACCAACCAACAGCAGGACACCACTGTCAGCCATCTTGCCATTGCCCTCACACCCACACACACTGAACTCCACACAAAAGCAAGTAAGTATGGGAATGCTGGCAAGTGGGGGTGGAGGCAATGGCATGATGGGAGTCGTAGTCACAGACATTGCTCAGCCTCACAACTGGCCCATCAACACCACCCTGAACCATGCTCACATCACAGGGAGTGGAGAAGGACTCACAAGATGGCTGACACTGGCTACTGCTGTGGGGAGCACAAGGCCCTGCTGCCAACTGTGCACCAACAAACAGCAGGACACCACTGACTGACATCCTGAGAGACAACTTCCACTCCCTGCAATGCAAGCACGTTCCATGGTGGGATATCTGGCTGGCTGGGTGGGAAGGGGGAATTGCAGCACTGACTATAGTCACCAGCACCTCCCCTCACACCCCCCAACACAAACTCCACAGTACCCACCTGGTAGAATGCAATGCCCTCCATCCTAACACAAGATCCCACAAAGCACCACCACCCTGGGTTATGTTGTGTGAAGCACAGGGACACTCTTGGGACTCTTAGCCAAACAACTGCCAGGACAACACTCCCAGCCATCCTGTCAGCACAGCCAGCCCAACCCACAGGGAAGCAGAGTCAAAGGAAGGAAGCATGGGCATGCTGGGAAGGGGGAGGAGGCAATAGCATGATGGGAGTCGTAGTCACAGCCCTACATCCCCCACCACATGGCCCAGCAAGCTCACACTCACGCATGCACATCCCACAGAGAGTGGAAAGGCCCATCAAAGATGTCTGACACTGTTGCTGTGTCGTGGGGAGCACAAGGGCATGCTGGGTACTGCACACCAACCAACAGCAGGACACCACTGTCAGCCATCTTGCCATTGCCCTCACACCCACACACACTGAACTCCACACAAAAGCAAGTAAGTATGGGAATGCTGGCAAGTGGGGTGGAGGCAATGGCATGATGCGAGTCGTAGTCACAGACATAGCTCACCCCCACAACTGTCCCATCAACACCACTCCTGAACCATGCTCACATCACAGGGAGTGGAGAAGGACTCACAAGATGGCTGACACTGGCTACTGCTGTGGGGAGCACAAGGCCCTGCTGCCAACTGTGCACCAACAAACAGCAGGACACCACTGACTGACATCCTGAGAGACAACTTACACTCCCTGCAACGCAAGCACGTTCCATGGTGGGATAACTGACTGGCTGGGTGGGTGGGAAGGAGGTCCGGCTGTCAACCAAACACAAGCAATGCAGACCATGTTCACACCCCAGAAAATACATAGAAATGCCCAAATAATGCAGGACAATGTGCCACACCAATATCAACCCCTGACTGTGACGACTTAGGACAATGCAATGTACAGGCCCGCACCCAGAGGCACAGTCACAACTGTCATGTGTGTCAACCATTGATGCCTGCAGAAACATGACATACATTGTTTGTGTCTCCCAAAAACAGGTGATGATGGGGACACAGCAGCAGACGCTGAGGAGTCCCAGTCCCAGGCTCAAGAGGATGCCGAGCTCACTGGCGTCGTACAGCCTCTGTCCTCCTCAGACGATGAAGAACAACCTGGCACATCCGGTGCAAGTCAACATGCAGCACCAGCAGGACCACCAGCTGCAGCACCAGCAGGACCACCAGCTGCACCCCTGCACCCACCCCTACAACGACTGTCACCACGAATACCATCCCTGCCGACATGGACAGAATAAGGAGCAACACCAGCACAGTGACCCTGGACCAACCTGGGGCCATGGACACCACCACCACCACCAACCCCCAAGGTGGACCAGGGTTATCTGTGCGTGCCACTGCACACACTGCACATGTCAGCAGGGGTGGTGGGAGGGGTGGGAGACAGAGGTCGCTGCTTGCAGACGTTGCTGGTGTGCATGACGACCCACAACTGGTACGCATAGCTGATGCGTACCAGTCCAGCACCGGAGAGCTCAGCCAGGTAGTGGGGCTCCTCAGAGACATTAAACAGCAGCAGGCTGCCCATCATGCCCGCTTGGACTCCCACATGTCCCACGTGGAGTCACACATGTCCCGTGTGGACTCACCCATGTCCCTCGTGGAGTCCAAGTGGGATGCACTGCATGAGATGACGGCGGTGCACAGGGACATTTTACAATGCCTCCGCCAGATGAACAGCAACCAGTCCACACCTCCCTGTGTGCCAACAACATCTGGTGCCGAACAAACTGCAACTGCCACAGGGAGGGAGGAGGACTCTGGCGGAGAGTCCCCTGCACCGCAGCAGCCTGCACTTGAGGGCCCCCCAAGAAGAGGGGTCGTCCGAGGAGGGAAAAGTGAGAGGCCGATGGCCAAGCGCAACTCCCAGGAAGCCTGAACCTGTTCTGGATGTTCGCCTTTGTGCACAGACTGTTCACCCTGTTGACGGCAACACTACTCCCACACATTGCATGGGGAGTACAAGTTGGACCAATGTGTCAGACAACTGTGGCCCCGATACTGGGGATCCTGTCTACCCGGACTTTCAATTCACCTAGGAACTTGGGATTGCAAGATTCATGTACAGCACAACCCATCCTATGCACTATTAACACAAATGTATCACAATAAACACACTAATACACCATACTTGCCTCTGTCGTGATTCCAACGTGGGTGCTGTTATGGGGATGATGAACTGCAAAATTACACTGTGTATGCGAACTGCAACAGCAAGGACAACACAGGCATGTGAGTACAGGCAACGTGACACACATGAGGGAGACACACCACCAGGGCTACACGACACATACACACCTAGGCCATCTGACTCATTGCCTACACTGATGTTGCCAGGGAAGACGGTGCAATGCACAGACACCACACCCATTCCCAGTTGTAGTCAAGTAGCCCACAGGTGCAGTAAGCAAATGGCAGTCAAATATGTGACCACAGACAACGCACATCACAAAGTGAAGCACAGGTTTATTACACAGTTGCAACATGCCGTAACCACTACAGATGCAAGGTAACCCCACCTGGTAGCGGGCACACAGTCAACAACTGTAGACGGAAGGAAGTCCATGGGTGTGGCGCACATCACCTGTAGGGACACAACAGCTACCAGCCTGGATGTGCAATCACGTCGTCGGTGGACACAGTTGACCAAACGAATCTGAAAGTACCCTGTGAAGGACAGAAATGACACACAGTCAAAAGCAATGGAGTACAGGACAGAACAGCAAAACTCATGCACAATACATGTTACAAGATACCCACCCAGAACCAAGTTAGCATGTCAACACTGTTGGGGAGTACAGCCCACCTGTCACCACACATCGCAACACACATCCAGTCAAGTAGCCCATGGACACACTCCAACAGCACCAGAGCACCACCCACACATCATGCCAACTCACATCATTGACATGACACCTCAGGATACTCACATTCAGCTAAAGAAGTTGGTGATGAGCTGTGTGCGGACATCACCATCACCATCATCATCATCATCATCGTCACTGGCATCGTGGTCCAGGCCAGGATCCTCCACAGGTGGCGGATGTTGGTCATTGTCATCCTGGATGAGAGGCAACTCCTTCCGCACTGTGTGTAAGAACAAGGGTACCCCTGACGCAAATTCCTAAATCAGGGAGAATAACTAAATGTAAATATCACAATTTAGGAATGTTGAAAATGAGCGTGGACCTTGATATTACATATCATAACAAGAACATGCAAACTCTGTTTAGTGGTATCAAAAAATATTTATTATTATTTTTATTATTATAAATGATTTTTGCTGACTGTACACATTAAAGGAAAAAACATGTTGCCCTCTGCGTGCAATGTTACTCCGTAATCAAGCACCAAAATTAAAAAAACAGTTCTGATATTGACCCATTGTCAAATACAATTTGCACAATGTCAATAGTGTATGTTTTTGAGACGGAAATATTCACAGTATTTCGATTGTTTTCCTTTTGTCAAAACATACAAGATAAGTGAAAAATCACTTCAATATATACAGAGGACAATCAATGTTGGCATGGCTCTTGAGTTTCTGTGTCCTACGCGCGTTTCGGCTATGCGCCTTCATCAGGAAGCCATGTGTTAGTCAATGAAAAACCTCGTAAGGTGCAACAGAAGAGATGACTTCTGAGAGGTTACTGCAAAAAAACCTCAAACCCGATGTGGAATGATACGTTCTTTCATCAAATCTGATCAGAGCTGAATGGAACGTGCGCTGTACATGATAAACGGTCCAAAATGGGAAGCCAGATGATACACAATGAGGATGCCAGGCAATAAGTCACTGTAATCCACTGCTTATTGCAACTGAAAAAATGCATCAGATGATGACAGGAGCAAGTGTGTGGCCAGTAGGATCAAAAGAATCACGATGTTACCGGTTTATCGACATAGCTGGAGAAAAGCACCGTCTGAGGTCCCCGAGTGGTGGAGTACAAGTAGATGTCTATTATCGCGCCTCCAATGCGGGGCGCCGCTCACAGACACACCAGCACGGTTACCGTCCCGTGAAGCAGAAGATCGGGCAAAGTGATTTTTCACTTATCTTGTATGTTTTGACAAAAAGGAAAACAATCGAAATACTGTGAATATTTCCGTCTCAAAAACATACACTATTGACATTGTGCAAATTGTATTTGACAATGGGTCAATATCAGAACTGTTTTTTTAATTTTGGTGCTTGATTACGGAGTAACATTGCACGCAGAGGGCAACATGTTTTTTCCTTTAATGTGTACAGTCAGCAAAAATCATTTATAATAATAAAAATAATAATAAATATTTTTTGATACCACTAAACAGAGTTTGCATGTTCTTGTTATGATATGTAATATCAAGGTCCACGCTCATTTTCAACATTCCTAAATTGTGATATTTACATTTAACTCCTTCCGCACTGCCAGGTTGTGGAGCATGCAGCAGACGATGATAATCTTGCACACTTTCGCAGGGGCATATGGGAGGGACCCTCCGGTCTTGTCCAGGCAGCGGAAGCGGCTCTTCAGGAGACCAAAGGTCCGCTCAATCACTCTCCTGGTCCGACCATGTGCCTCATTGTAGCGCATCTGGGCAGGTGTCACAGGGTTCCTGAGGGGTGTCAGCAACCACGGCATGTTGGGGTATCCCAAGTCACCTATGGACAGACAAGTGCACATTAGCTGACTTGGAAAAGTGGGCGGAATACTACAGATCAGATCACACACAATGGCACAAAGTCAGTACACACCGACAAGCCAGGCACGCTGGTTCTGCATCTGTGCCATCATCCTGGGGATGCGACTACTCCTCATCACAAAGGCATCGTGTGCTGAACCAGGGAAACGGGCACACACGTGTGTGATGGTCATGTCTGCAAGACACACCACCAGTGCATTGACCGAGTGGTAGTGCTTGCGGTTCCTGTAGGCCTGCTCCTGGGCCTGTGGTGGTACCAAAGCCACATGTGTCCCATCAATGGAGCCAATGACATGCGGCATCCTCCCCAGGGCATAAAAGTCACTCTTCACGTCAGTGAGTCGTCGCAGTCTAGGGAAATAGATGTACCGGTTCAGGAAGAGCAACATTGCCGCCAAAACATCGCGGAGCACACGGCTGAACATGGTCTGTGACATCCCACCAGCAGTTGCCACAGTATGTTGGAAGGTACCAGTGGCAAAGAAGTGTAGGGCTGCCATCACCTTCACCTTGGGGGTCAGCGCTGTAGGATACGGCCGGCCAGGCTGCAAATGTGGGGACAACTGCACTGCCAAATCCTCAATCAGCTGCCTGGTGAAGCGGTACCGTCGGATGCTGTCCCGTTCCACCATTGTTGCCAGGTCTGGGAATGGCCGATGGACAGCAGGAGCCCTGCAGTGCAGAGGAGAAGTAAGCAAGATTGTCAGTCACCCCACATATGCGGCATTGAACACACTCAAGATCCCAACATACATCATTATGAGGCACAACTACATGAAGTGTGCAGTACCGGAAGGACATGTATGGTACATACATGGCCAACATCTGTCAACACGGTCCTACAGGTGGCATCAATTTGTCCCAGGTTGGCCCATTGGATATCATGAGGCCGTGTCACAGTTCCCATCTCCTGCTGCCGTGTCACAATAACCCCCACAGTGACATGTGAGGACAGATGTGCCCCAGGCACCACAGCTCAACGACAGGTACATTCCCAGGGACCCTGTAATGCCACATGGACACTGGCATTACATGGAGTATCATGTATACACCACAGCCAAACAACCTTGACCCCCACAGGTAGTGGCCCCACTTGCCACGGCAGGACAGACATGGACGTCTGTGACACACACGCACAACATCAGAGTCCATGCACACACAACGTGGATGTGGAGACTGTCTCCCATTGTGCACATGAAATCAGAGACATTGTAAACACTACATGCACAAAGACTGTGGAGGACCATCACTATTGTGCCACTGGGACACCCTGGCTCAAACATACCGTCCCACATGGGACTCACGGGGTATGTGACATTACATACACATACACCACTGTGAAATGTGACCATGGCACATGCACAGATATGAACAGTTGCACATCACAGTGGTCACGTACACGTAACACCCAGGATCCTGTCCCCATGAACACGTGCACAGCCTGGGGGTGGCTGCCCACAGGTGACACCCACAGGACAACATGTACACCAACATACACACAATAGGAAATGCAGCCTTACATGCCTTATGATAAGGTTTGGACAGGCTGTCGTGATGTAGGTGTGCCCCTCACTCCCTGGGAGCTATCTGTGGCTGGCATATGTCCATCTGAGACAGGCATGCTGACATATGCCAGTCACATGTACAGTGATGCGTTGAACAGCAATGGACCGATCGGTGCCTCCGGCCGGCCCATTGCTTTCAATGTGTGCGGGTACGCGTTGTACCCCTGTGCGCGTTGAACTGCAATGGACCGATCGGTGCCTCCGGCCGGCCCATTGCTTTCAATGTGTGCGGGTACGCGTTGTACCCCTGTGCGCGTTGAACTGCAATGGACCGATCTGTGCCTCCGGCCGGCCCATTGCTTTCAATGTGTGCGGGTACGCGTTGTACCCCTGTGCGCGTTGAACTGCAATGGACCGATCGGTGCCTCCGGCCGGACCATTGCTTTCAATGTGTGCGGGTACGCGTTGTACCCCTGTGCGCGTTGTACCGCAATGGACCGATCGGTGCGCACCCATTGACAATGGGCTTGCCTGGCAACGGACGCGTTTTCGAATTTCGAACGAGTCGGTTGCTGGAAAATCAGTTGGTCACCCACAACAATGTTGCAAAATCATGTATGTCATGAAGTTGAAGATTTGAAGGATGCTGTGGGCGTGTTTTGGTGCTGCTATTCCATGGATTGGCCAGATTCAGAAGATGCAAACGACTTGGACCTATCACTTTGGACACAAGGGACAGTATCTGCCTCTCCAGCACATATATATTGCTGGCTGTTCCCCTGAGAGCCCACTTGCCTGCACTACATGCTCCAAGACGACATCTGCCACTGCACTGCTGCTGTCTCTGCCCCTCTGGACCCTGCAATGGCACGTACTGTGGAGAGAGCCCCAGCCTTCAGCCTTGAAGAGAACCAGGCCCTGCTGGACAGCCTACTTCCACAGTACAGCAAGCTGTATGGGACACCAGGGGAGCAGGTGAGTGTTCTGTGCACTGCCTTTCTGAATGTGCATTTTCTCTGACTAGCAAGGCTGAGAGTCTGCACGCCACTGGCTAGCAGGCTCACTGAGTAGTTGTCACCCCCATAGTGTGTAGTGACTTGCACTGGACAGGTATGGTGCAGTGACAGTGCATTTGAACATGGTTTTACTTCCCATGCAATGATACCATGTAGTGACGTCTGGCAAACTGTCCATGGTCAGCTTTGCACTGCCTGTGTACATCATGTGCCCCTGTGATTGAGACATGTATATACGACTGTGTCATGCACGGATATGTTGCATGTGTGGTAATGGCCTTTTCACTTTGTCATCCTGACAGGTTAATGCCCATCGGAAGCAGGAACTCTGGAAGGACATCGTCCGGGCTGTCCGGTCCGTGGGGGTCTACAAGCGCCGGATCCGCAACTGCCAGAAGAGGTGGCAGGACCTTCGGGGCTGGACCCGGAGGATTGCACGGGTCCAGCTGAAGCTGTCGCCTCCTCGCAGGAGGGGCGGAACACGGACCCTGACCCCCACATGCTCCAGATCCTGGCGGTGGTCTTTCCAGACCTGGATGGGCAGCTGAAGGCCAGACAGCAGCAAGGAGGGGGTGAGTCAAAGACTGCACTGTGAACTCTGTATTACATGCTTTGTGCCCTCCTCTGGCCTGGTTCAACTGCCACAGTGCAGCAGTCATGTTGTCCAGGAGCCATGTCCCTCTATTGTGCACTGCCCACTGCTCATCTGATACCCAGGTGTGGCCCTTACAGTCAGGGAATTGTGTCACTTGGGACTGTGTCCTTGCAGTTTGCTTCACTAAAGGTGGGGGACAGCATGTTTCCCTGACTCTGTTGTGGGCATCATGGGTGGGTCCATTGTTCACACAACGCCTGGTTTTGGACATGTGATCTGCGTGTTGCTTTGATATGCGGTCCACTTGCTGAGCTGAGCCACCACATGTGCCTGGGGTATGTGGCACACGCCCATGCAGCGGGTGGGAACAATGTTTGGGCCCCAGGAGTGTGCAGATTACGTGTGTCACACATACATAGCCAGCTATCCACTGTCCAGGGCACATCCCTCATTCATGTGGAGCAGGACAGTCATGCCTACTCCAGGCCATGCAATGCACTCTGTACTCCCACTCCCGTGTATCAGTTGACACATTGTGCACAGTCATTTGACCCCTCTGGTGTCTGCCTCTGTGTCAGTGTGCTGTGGATTAGTTGCCAGGACTGCTGTGGTGTTTCTTGGTAGGGGCTCAGCATGCCCCTGGAGATGTGACCATAGGAGACGATACTTGTGTGTCACATAGGTGTTTGATCAGCTGCCCGTGCAGACTGGGGTATGCGAATGTGATGTTCAGGCAGCTGTTCCCCATTCACAGCAAATTGTGAGGGGCTCAGGTTCAGAGGGTAGTGTCACAGGTCTCCCATATGTCCAATAGGTGTGACCTGGACAGATGAGGGTTGAGATGATGTGTTGTGTGGGGATGTACATGTGCACTTGTGCAGCTCCAGGACTTGCATTCCCCATGACCTACTATTGTGACACAGTGCATAGTGTTGTTGTCTGGCTGCCAAGTCATACATCACTGAGACAGTGATGTATGACTTAACAGTCATGCCTCTGCCATGGCATGTGTCAACTTATTTGTGGTCCTGCAGGGGAGTGACATGTGCTACATGCACACCATAGTGGCGCTGGCTATCAGGACATGGGTGCATCATGGTGTCTGTCGCTGGTATGCATCACATGCATTTCCTATTTGACTCTGGGCATCCCTTTCATCCGGAAACCTGTACTGACTCAGTGGCAAGAGCTGTGATGTGTCCACACCGTGTCCTCTGCACTGTCCAACTACTGTGTACTTGGTGCATGTGTCCACACTGGGGTGTTGCAATCCAACAGACACCAGACAGATGGGTGCAAGGCCATGTGGGATGTGAGTGCCATGCTTGGCATCAGACTGACAATTGGCTTTCCTGTTCAGTTAGGGCACTTTTAGCAATGTACAACTAATGATGCGAGGGCTTGCTCTGTGATGTGCTGTGCTCACAGTGGTGTGTGCGTTTGGTGCAGGTGACTGATGTCTGTCTGTTTCCCCATTGTTTGCAGATACATCCACGGCCACGGAAGGGGACAGCTCCACGGACCAGGAGGAGCCAGAGAGCCAGACTGGGTCAGCAGCCGAGGAGTGGTCGGAGGGACCCAGTGGCACGGAGGGCGAGGGGAGCCACACCGAGGAGTCCTCAGCACCATCCACCTCAGCTGAGGACCAGAGCAACTTGGAGGATGACTCCCTTGTGGAGGCGGGTGTCAGCAGCCACCACACCCCAGCTAGTGTTGCTGTCCCCGCCACCACCAGCACCACCACCGCCCTCCCATCGGCTCCCATTCCCCAGGTCCGTGGAGGCTCCCATGTTCGGGAGCGTGTCTCCTTTGGCCCAGGCACCGCACCCCTGCCCCTGTGTCCCCTGCTGCCCTGAGTGAGGAGTCTGTGTACCTCCTTCGCCAGCTCCATGTAGGGCAGACAGCCATGCTGAGTGTCCTCCATGCGCACACCGCACTGTTGACTCAGCTGGTGTCGTTCATGGAGGGCATCTCATCGGGCATGTCTGACCTACAGAGGGGCAACAGGTCCATGGACTCCTCCCTGACGGCAGCAGTGTCCCTCCTCAGACAGTCCCTCACCCCTCCTGCCTCTGCTCCATCCACACTCCCCAGCACCTTGCCCGTCCCAAGCACACACACACCGGCACAGGCACACACCAGCACACACACATCCAGCACACAGACACACACGCCACAAACTAAACGCACACGCACGCACAGTCAGGGGACTGAAACCAGACTCACAGGGGATGGGGCCCTGGTACACACACACGCATCCACGGGCACTGCGCAGTCCTCAGTTGCCTCTCCCTCCAAAGCACCCTCCCTTGCCTCACCTGCAACCCCAAAGACCCAGCGCCTCTTCCTCAGTGACCTCGGCCTCTTCCCCTCCGATCCAGCTGCCCCAGCATCCAGGGGGAAGAGGAAGCCCCCCACACGGAGCAGAGTGCCCCTCGCCCCCGGACACCCTCCCCCAGGCGCAGACAGACTGAGGCCCCCACCCGCAAGTCCCCCCGGAGTGGTAAGAGCAAGACCCCGCCGCCGCCCTGCAGCTCAAGCACCAGGTCACCTTCCTCCATCCCTCAGGCCCCCACTCCACAGGTGCCCCCGCCACACCCTGCCCCAGGTTCCCCCACCCACAGATATACCATCCCCAAGAGGCTCCGGCCTTCTCCCCCTGCCACTTGCTCTCCCGGCACCACACCCCCGCTGCGCTTGTCTGTGCCACTGATGTGGTGAGGGTGTCCTCCCCTCTGTCCAGCCCACCTTGCCTGTTCCCCATTCTCCTCCCCTGGTGGTAGGCACTGCAGTGGAGTCCACTACCACCCTGTCTGACTTGGGCACTGCAGTGGCGGACCTGTCCACTCCATCTGCAGGGTCCACTGCAGTCGTGCCGGCACCCACAACATCTGAGCCATGCCCCCCAGTTGTGCCGGCACACACCATGTCAGACACCTCCACTGCAGTTGTCAGTGGCTCTCCAGCACCCACCACCCCTTCCCTGCTTCCTCCTGGTGAGCCCTGATCCTGTCCCTGCGGTGCCTGGCCTACCCCCCCGGTTGCCCCTCCTAGTGGATTGTCCCTGGTTTTGTGCAGGCATGTGTAGGGTGGCATCTGCCACTGTCACCCACTTGTGACTTTGTTGATGGACTGGCCATTGGCCTTTGTTCATGTTCTACCGGACTTCTACTTTTAATGCCACATATGCTGAATAAAGCAACTTTCTGTTCTCTAGTGCTTTTGCTTCTGATGTACATGATGTTGATGATGCTAAGAATGCCCTTGCTGCAGTGATGGTGATATTTGGTCTCATGATAATGAAGTGTTACTGTGCAGGAACCCATGTGGTCCAGGGGTTATGTGTCCTATCCTGTGGTGTATCCATGTCATCCATAGCAGCATCTGAGGGTGTCATGTGTTCAGTATTTGGCAATGAGATTTCCTACTTAGATTGGCAACTTCACATCTGTGGCTTCCACCCCTGCACATCTGTTGTGCCTGCCATTGTTCTATTCGTCTACTTCCCTGACCGTGTGGCCATCTCCAGTGAACATGCAGGTTTGGGCATCAATGGGGAAGGACTCATCTGTGTTGTCAGTGCAACATTGCTATACAAGTGTGTTGGATCTGTGCTGATGATTCCGTTGGCACTTCCATGACCAGGCTGATGGGACGGGAGCCCTCATTTGTTGCTAATTGTTGATTGTGTGTCCCATTGCTTCCATGGTATGGTATCTGTTCGCCTCACATCTGCAGTCTCCACAGGGTATCTGCATGTGTGTGCCCATTGGTGCAAATATGTGGGTCTGCATTCGGATGGTCACTTCTGTCATTGTGTCATTGATTATTGTTGACGGTGTCAGCCCCCATAGGTGTTGTTTGTCTGCACATGGCCAAAGTTATGTCTTATTTGCACTGCAGGATTTGGCTCCCCCAATTTATGTTGCAATGGGACACATACACTACTTTGCCACTGATGTGTTTGTTGTTCTGTGACCAGGAATCATCCATGCAGTTTGGCAGTTGCACCTCTTACTTTGTCAACACTTGCCTTTTGGTCACTGTGATGATGGGGGTTTGGACCCCATTGCCACAATGTTCAAAATGTGCTTCAGCTATGGACCCCACACTTACATTTTGGTCACTGTGATGATGGGGGTTTGGTCCCCATTGCCACAATGTTCAAAATGTGCTTCAGCTATGGACCCCACACTTACATTTTGGTCACTGTGATGATGGGGGTTTGGACCCCATTGCCACAATGGTCATGGCCTGCTTGCATTGTGGGTGCCACACACATATATGTGTGGCACATGTGCTAGGGGGTCACATTGTATGTTCAAAGTCATGTTCGGTGTTGTAGGCATTTGACACAGTCTACACACGCTTGTCATGGTGTTGGGGGATGTCTCCTTCTTGCATTCCCTAGGTTGTGGTGTGCTGGTTGTGTCATGCATTGTCCATCCTATGAGTGGGGGTGGTAGTAGTGGTAGGCATCCTGCCCCCCTGGGTGAGGGTGGTAGTAGTGGTAGGCATCCTGCCCCCCTGGGTGAGAGTGGTAGTAGTGGTAGGCATCCTGCCCCCTGGCTAAGGGTGGTGGTAGGCATCTAGCCCCCCTGGGTGAGGGTGGTAGTAGTGGTGGGCATCCTGCCCCCTGGCTAAGGGTGGTAGTAGTGGTAGGCATCCTGCCCCCTGGGTGAGGGTGGTAGTAGTGGTAGGCATCCTGCCCCCTGGGTGAGGGTGGTAGTAGTGGTGGGCATCCTGCCCCCTGGCTAAGGGTGGTAGTAGTGGTAGGCATCCTGCCCCCCTGGGTGAGGGTGGTAGTAGTGGTAGGCATCATGCCACCTCTGGGTGAGGGTGGTAGTAGTGGTAGGCATCCTGCCCCCCTGTGTAAGGGTGGTAGTAGTGGTAGGCATCCTGCCCCCCTGGGTAAGGGTGGTAGTAGTGGTAGGCATCCTGCCCCCCTGGGTGAGGGTGGTAGTAGTGGTAGGCATCCTGCCCCCCTGGGTAAGGGTGGTAGTAATGGTAGGCATCCTGCCCCCCTGGGTGAGGGTGGTTGTGGTGGTAGGCATCATGCCACCTCTGGGTGAGGGTGGTAGTAGTGGTAGGCATCCTGCCCCCTGTGTAAGGGTGGTAATAGTGGTAGGCATCCTGCCCCCTGGCTAAGGGGTGGTGGTAGGCATCCTGCCCCCCTGGGTGAGGGTGGTAGTAGTGGTAGGGCATCCTGCCCCCCTGGGTGAGGGTGGTAGTAGTGGTAGGCATCCTGCCCCCCTGTGTAAGGGTGGTAGTAGTGGTAGGCATCCTGCCCCCTGTGTAAGGGTGGTAGTAGTGGTAGGCATCCTGCCCCCCTGGCTAAGGGTGGTGGTAGGCATCCTGCCCCCTGGGTAAGGGTGGTAGTAGTGGTAGGCATCCTGCCCCCCTGGGTAAGGGTGGTAGTAGTGGTAGGCATCCTGCCCCCCTGGGTGAGGGTGGTTGTGGTGGTAGGCATCATGCCACCTCTGGGTGAGGGTGGTAGTAGTGGTAGGCATCCTGCCCCCCTGTGTAAGGGTGGTAGTAGTGGTAGGCATCCTGCCCCCTGGCTAAGGGTGGTGGTGAGGCATCCTGCCCCCCTGGGTGAGGGTGGTAGTAGTGGTAGGCATCCAGCCCCCCTGGGTGAGGGTGGTAGTAGTGGTAGGCATCCTGCCCCCCTGTGTAAGGGTGGTAGTAGTGGTAGGCATCCTGCCCCCCTGGCTAAGGGTGGTGGTAGGCATCCTGCCCCCCTGGGTGAGGGTGGTAGTAGTGGTAGGCATCCAGCCCCCCTGGGTGAGGGTGGTAGTAGTGGTAGGCATCCTGCCCCCTGGGTGAGGGTGGTAGTAGTGGTAGGCATCCTGCCCCCTGTGTAAGGGTGGTGGTAGGCATCCTGCCCCCCTGGGTGAGGGTGGTTGTGGTGGTAGGCATCATGCCACCTCTGGGTGAGGGTGGTAGTAGTGGTAGGCATCCTGCCCCCCCTGTGTAAGGGTGGTAATAGTGGTAGGCATCCTGCCCCCCCTGGCTAAGGGTGGTGGTAGGCATCCTGCCCCCCCTGGGTGAGGGTGGTAGTAGTGGTAGGCATCCTGCCCCCCCTGTGTAAGGGTGGTAGTAGTGGTAGGCATCCTGCCCCCCCTGGGTGAGGGTGGTGGTGGTGGTAGGCATCATGCCACCTCTGGGTGAGGGTGGTAGTAGTGGTAGGCATCCTGCCCCCTGTGTAAGGGTGGTAGTAGTGGTAGGCATCCTGCCCCCCTGGCTAAGGGTGGTGGTAGGCATCCTGCCCCCCTGGGTGAGGGTGGTAGTAGTGGTAGGCATCCAGCCCCCCTGGGTGAGGGTGGTAGTAGTGGTAGGCATCCTACCCCCCTGGGTGAGGGTGGTAGTAGTGGTAGGCATCCTGCCCCCTGGGTGAGGGTGGTAGTAGTGGTAGGCATCCTGCCCCCCTGTGTAAGGGTGGTAGTAGTGGTAGGCATCCTGCCCCCCTGGGTGATGGTGGTAGTAGTGGTAGGCATCCTGCCCCCCTGGCTAAGGGTGGTGGTAGGCATCCTGCCCCCCTGGGTAAGGGTGGTAGTAGTGGTAGGCATCCTGCCCCCCTGGGTAAGGGTGGTAGTAGTGGTAGGCATCCTGCCCCCTGGGTGAGGGTGGTTGTGGTGGTAGGCAGCATGCCACCTCTGGGTGAGGGTGGTAGTAGTGGTAGGCATCCTGCCCCCCCTGTGTAAGGGTGGTAGTAGTGGTAGGCATCCTGCCCCCCCTGGCTAAGGGTGGTGGTAGGCATCCTGCCCCCTGGGTGAGGGTGGTAGTAGTGGTAGGCATCCAGCCCCCCTGGGTGAGGGTGGTAGTAGTGGTAGGCATCCTGCCCCCCTGTGTAAGGGTGGTAGTAGTGGTAGGCATCCTGCCCCCTGTGTAAGGGTGGTAGTAGTGGTAGGCATCCTGCCCCCTGGCTAAGGGTGGTGGTAGGCATCCTGCCCCCCTGGGTGAGGGTGGTAGTAGTGGTAGGCATCCTGCCCCCCTGTGTAAGGGTGGTAGTAGTGGTAGGCATCCTGCCCCCTGGGTGAGGGTGGTTGTGGTGGTAGGCATCATGCCACCTCTGGGTGAGGGTGGTAGTAGTGGTAGGCATCCTGCCCCCCCTGTGTAAGGGTGATAGTAGTGGTAGGCATCCTGCCCCCCCTGGCTAAGGGTGGTGGTAGGCATCCTGCCCCCCTGGGTGAGGGTGGTAGTAGTGGTAGGCATCCTGCCCCCTGGCTAAGGGTGGTGGTAGGCATCCAGCCCCCCTGGGTGAGGGTGATAGTAGTGGTAGGCATCCTGCCCCCTGGGTGAGGGTGGTAGTAGTGGTAGGCATCCTGCCCCCCTGTGTAAGGGTGGTAGTAGTGGTAGGCATCCTGCCCCCTGGGTGATGGTGGTAATAGTGGTAGGCATCCTGCCCCCCCTGGCTAAGGGTGGTGGTAGGCATCCTGCCCCCCCTGGGTAAGGGTGGTAGTAGTGGTAGGCATCCTGCCCCCCCTGTGTAAGGGTGGTAGTAGTGGTAGGCATCCTGCCCCCCCTGGCTAAGGGTGGTGGTAGGCATCCAGCCCCCCCTGGGTGAGGGTGGTAGTAGTGGTAGGCATCCTGCCCCCCCTGGCTAAGGGTGGTGGTAGGCATCCAGCCCCCCCTGGGTGAGGGTGGTAGTAGTGGTAGGCATCATGCCACCCCTGGGTAGGGGTGGTGGTGCGCATTCAGGCCCCTGTGTGCATATGTGGCATTGGTGATGGGCATCCCGCCCCTATGGTGCTGCTGTTGCTGGTGTAAGTATATTCAGCATCCCCGTGTGTGTGTGTGATGTGTCGTGTACGTGTTGTATGTGTTTTGTGGTTGGTGTCTGGCTTACCTTCTGCGCCGTACGCGTCCGTGCCTGTTCCGGTAGTAAATGTAGAATATTGGTATGATCGGGACGAAGGGATTCATGGTTGGTTCGTGTCGTTCGTCCTTCTCGTTGCTTCGCGTCGTCCTCGCCGCTCCGCCTCGTCCTCGTCGGCCCGCGTCGTCCTCGTCGCTGCCGTGTTCGTCTCGTAGCCGTGGATCGTGTTGTGGCGCGAATCGGAGCTTATGTGCGCCTCTCCCGGATGCTTTGACGTGCCGTGCGTAGCGACGGGTTCGGCGCGTACGGAAAGCGCATCGTACTCTGTCCGGCCGGACGGGGCTGTATTTTTCCTTCCGTGCGACTCGATTCGGCGTTTCCGGATTCGCCTCGGTCGGAGAACAGGACCTGGTTTGGGTGAGTACGGCTCGGCCGGATTTTTGCTGTTGTGCGCATCGTACTTGCTCGTTCGGTGTGCTGTACGGATCGGTCGGGAAACAGGCTTTCGCATGGCTTTTTTCCCGACCGAATGGTATTGGGTGCGCCTCCGACCGAGATCGGAATCGGCCCCTAAGGCTTTAGTGATCTTAAAACAGGTATAAAAACGAAATCACAATTGATTAATAAAATAAAACCATGCACATTATTGACTTTTCATAGTACACATGTATGCGTAAAGGGTCATATACGGTGAATTCAATTTCTTAGGTCTCTGCTAGCCACTTTTCTAACACCCTGGCTGTGGTTGACATATATTTATCTGACAGTGACACTTCAAGTTCGCAGTGACCCTTCAAGTTCAACAGAATTGCTTAGTGAAGTTTGTGTCTCCCTTGTTTTGTGGAAAGCAACCCCTACCTTTTCCTTCCTCTAACTGTCATTTTTTCTCTGGGTGGGCTCTGATCGTATCTCTTCGGATGTCTTTCGGATAGGACACATACCCCTTTAGTTTAAAGCGAGTGAGCAAAATCAAAGAAAATGGTATATATTGTGGCCCTACCTCTTGAAATCAGCAGGTTGCAGAAAAATGGCTTCCATTATTTCAGAAATCCGGGAGTGAACAAGGCAGAGTTCTGCGTCTACTGCGTCCCTAGTCTGGCAGACTGCTGTCTGGGCCTGGACAACTCGGGCCTTACCATAGCAGCCACATTAGCAACCTAGGTTGAGGTTTAGAGCACTGGTAATCCCTGAGATTGGTGAATGCTGGGCCTTTGCTTTCTCAAGCTGTTAGGAAAATGGGGTGGTGGGGGGTGATAAACAACTGTTGTTGTGCTTTTCTCTAAATTAGACAAACAACGCCACCTTATCATAAGTGCCGGTGCTGACAAGTGCCAGCGCCGGGCACCTGAAACCACTGGCTCAAATTAAGCACTGCACGTTTGTGTGCTGAGATTTACAGCATTGTCAGATAGCCATAGAAATGGCAGACACAGTGTTTTAAAAAAAATACTTAACATAGCACTTGTGGCCTAATTACGAGTGCCCTGGATTTCGCCCTATTAACTCTGCTGCTCCTAAGTTACTTATATAACTATAGGGGGGACGAGTTAAAAGGGATTACAAGGTGAACCCTAAAGTTCCCCTGATAAATGAGAAAAACCTGGTCATGGTGGTAATTCTGAGTCCAATTCTTCCAGTAGTTCCTCATTCCCCCCGCCCCTCAGTTTTCTTTGGTGTCCCAGGGTGAAATTTGCTGGGTCGGTAGTAAATCCGCTGATCTTATAATTCCGGTGAGCTCCGTAATAGTATTTAATGATTTTAGCAGGCCCTTTAATTATTAAGGCAAGCTGTCATGCCATCGTAATTATTGATTTCTACAGTCTACTAAGTCGTTTAATGGTTACCCTCGATTGTAATGATATGATATTTTGTGATTGGGGCAGGCTGCTATTCCATGTTATTAAGTGATTGAGACGGACTTGCTTGCAGGATTATTTATTAGTAATTATGGCAGGCTGCCATGCTGTGGTGTCTAATGATTAAAACAGCCTACTGTACAATAGTTTTTAATGACTAGGGAAGCAGGCTTGCATTCCATGGATAATGAATTGACTCTTTGTGTGTACAGTGATGCAGCCACTGGAACTGTGGTACCAGTAACGTTAGAAAGGGAGAGTTCTATGGCTCCCATTCCAGTGAGATAAGTCAAGCCCATCGCTATACATTCTTCAGGAATCTGTATACATTGCTATTACAGAGGGTCAACACCTATCACCCTGACATCCTGGGCATAGCTTCCATTGGTTTAGCTGGTGCAGTGACACCAGGGTCCAGAGTGTCCCTGAATTTTGATGTATTTTAAAATTCAAACAGCAGTTAAGAGCCCCATATCCTTCCTTGCCCTATGGCCCATAACACACTGTCTACGCAACTGTTGACACCCACATTAGCATCCTCAAAAACATCTCATACTCAAAGCCTACATTATAAAGCGCACCGGAATTAACACTGTCTATGAAGAGAAATCATCTAGAAAGCAGGGAGTAACTGAACAGACTCCTGAAACAGAAGCACTACAGTTCAGACATGCATGCGTGATGGGTAACACATTGGCACTGGAACATGGAATACCCTAACCAGGCCTCGGAAAATCATAAAACTGTTACCAGACCTGCCGGGCTAGTGACTTGAATAATCTACTCAACCTAAATCTAATGCACTTGACCCATAAACTGGCCTCAAATTGTTTGATCCTAGGCAAATATTTTATTTCACAGAGTTGCCTTTTTCTTTATTATCAAATACGAGAACACCTTCAAATATGTGAGTTCAGCATGTCTGCGGTACAAAAACGCATTTGTTTGAATTATTAGACTAAACTTTTGCTCCATGTATAATAAAAATATATACCACATATTAGGTACACATGACCCCTGACTTGTCTCTTAGTTCATCACTGTCATCAGGGCGGGGGAGAAGTGTTTCTCAGTTCATGTTTAAAAACTCTCCGTTTTAATAAATATATTACTAAAGCATGGTGGGATAACACAGTGTCATGTACACACAACACATTTCCATTGAAATAGCCACAAACGTTCCCACTGACATACTGCTTCACTGATAAAACTATATAGCGTACAAACTATAATGTGTGGAAATCAGGTTTCAGGAAATATTTGCACATCACCTAGTAAACTGTTCTGATTATTTTTTATCCTTTTAAAATCTTTGTTTCCATCACACTTGATTGAAAAATCTTTATTTGATTATAAATATATAATCATAAAAGAATAATACATTGTAAAGATACAATTTAAAACAGGATGGATGTTAAAAATATAAAAAAATAAGGACCATTATGATAGTCAAAATTCATCACTTTGTTCCAATACAGGGCGCTTTTCAAAACAGAACAGACCGCAAATGACACAACATGATCATTTAAAAATTGTAGATAATAAAAAGGCCGGTCTAAATTGGTGAAAACCCTTTGTCCTAGGAATGGACAGCAGATACCTCCTACGGGGAGGATCATAATACCTACAGAATAATACTAATTGCTCAAAGGTCTGGGGTGAGCTGTCATTACAAGGACAGATTTTGAGAGAACTCGGCTCATATTGCCCTGGGGGTTAACAGAGGTTTAGATCGGATTATATCCAATAGGAACTTTGTAAGACACGATCTCTTCCAAGAATTTTTAAGAAAAGAGAGATTATGTTCAGGACCAACACTAGTTTTTAAAGGCAAAAGGATTCACAGGGTTGATTTTTCCAGGGCCATGTTTCCTCTGTTCTGCCTGACATGCTTTAAAAACAGCTCCTTAACTAACTTCCTGTTTCCTTTGGTTAACAGCTGAGGGCTATGGAACAAATCTGGGCGACCTAGAGATAGGGCAACACTTCTGATGTAGTTTAGCCATGGACTTTTGTGTCCATACTCACACCCAAGACAGTCCTCAATCACATCCCTATTGAACACACTGTGCTCACCACTCCACACTGCTTTCCACAAAAGCTACGGGGCAATTTTAGCTAGGTCTTCAGTATAGTTAAGATATAGTTCATCATGCATGAAAAACTCGAGCTAGTAGAACCCAGGCCCAACAGTTTTCTACAAAAACGATGGTCTTCCCACTGAAAGCTCAGGCAGTTATAGTACCCCCAAATAGAAGTGCCATATAACAACACTGGGAGACATTTTATTCTATATATTTACAAGAGCGGTCGGATAGGATTTCTACCCACCATTGATGCAAAACTAAAAAGACATCCACATGATTGGTTGAATCGTAGACAACGGTTTGCAAGGCAAGTTACCCCGCTGTTCTGTTGGTCAAAAGTCACCCCTAAATAAGGAAACAGAGCCATCCTTGAAATAACCTTCTCCTTGATAGTAATGGGTCTGGTTTTGGAGATCTATCTCCCGCAGGCCATGTAGTGCTTTTTCGTGATGGTGGTATCCAGCTCCAAATCATCCATAAACTTGGCAAACAAGTCAACCAGACCTTTTAGACCCTTTGAGATGCGGGAGAATAACACTGCATCATCTGTATGTAAAAAGAAGGGCACAAATGTGGATTGTACTCTGGGCATATCCTTCCCATTGGCTACCAGAAAAGATTTCAAACTATTGATATATAGCAGGAATAGGATAGGCGCCAGAACGCAGCCTTGCCTGACCCCCCGTGGTAGGCTGAAAGAATATGTGCATTCATTCCCATGCCATATCTGACTGAGGCGTTGACATCTGTAGGAAGGGCATGTAAAAAGTCAATCAATGGATGAGGCAACCCAATACCGGCTAAGATGCTCCATAGCTTTGATCGATTGACCTGGTCAAAGGCGTTACTCAAGTCCATGTATGCTAAATAAATTGCTCCCTTCTTAGCTACAACATATTTCCCTATTAGCAGATTTAGGTTCAAACATTGTTCCATGGTCCCCCTGCCTTCTTTGAAACTGTATTGGGCCGTACAGAGTATGTTGTTTGATTGGACCTAGTCCTCAATGCGTTGTAAAATTATACAACCCACTATTTTGACAGGAGAATCTAATAAGAAATCAGTTAATAGCAACCCGGGTCCTGTCTACTCCCCTTTTTAAAAACAGGAACGATGACGGCTGTTTTCCATGATTTAGGAATTTCAGTTGGAATGGTGGCATTTAGGGTGTTGGTTAATAAGGGGCCCAAAGGGAAATATTTGTCTTGTAAAGGTCCATGGTTACCCCGTCTGGACCAGGTGCTTTATTCGAGGGGCTGACTAAGATGGCAGAGCGTACTTCTTCAATTACAAAGGTAATACCCAATGGAAACAGTAAAAGTCCTTCGGTTGCAGCTGGGAGCCCGCCCGAGCCTAGGGCATAAACTTTTTAAAAGTGTGCTACCCATTGTGAAGGAGTGATGTTTGTACCTATGTCATCGGGCGTGGCAGAATAAGACTGCTTCCCATTGACTAATTGCCAGAAACATCACAAAATAAAATGATGGACAGAGTGTTGAAACTTTTCAAACACTAACCCCCAGTAACAGATCTGGGCTTAATCCATCGTTATTTTGCTCGCTGCGTTACCCAAGTTGGGAGCCAGCCTTATGCAAATCAGTCTTGACCCTGCTCCCCATGGGAACAGTCCAGCCCGAACTGCCAAGTCAGGTCCTCCCTAGAACGGAAACAAGCATGCTGGGACCGGTTTCTGGGTATCACCCCTCATCAGCCAGGCTAGCTTGAATCCCGTGGCACAGCGAGCAGAGGAACATGTCGGGGCACACCCTTAGCCACTTAGGGCACACATAGCAACATCACAAAATAAAATGATGGGCGGAGTGTTGAAACGTTTTAAACACTCACCATCAGTCACAGATCTGGGTTTAATCCATCCTTATTTTACTCGCCACGTCACCCAAGTTTCTGTGACTGGGAGTGAGTGTTTGAAAGGTTTCAACACTCCGTCCATTATTTTATTTTGTGATGTTGCTAACTGCCAGAAACCCCTGCCATCCCCAGAATTACAAGTGTTAACTAGCTTCTCCCATGTCTCCTCCTTTAGGGTCAGATTCCTGTTCCCAATGGCTTACTTATAGACTGCTGTAGCAGCTGTGATTATTTGCTGATCTCTTGGCCTGGCACTGAGGGGTTCACGAAGTAGCGTATTTGCCACCCTGCAGCTTTTATCAAACCATCCAGTCTTAGAGGTTCTGGAGGGCCCAGATAGGTCAAGCATAATAGTTCTAATAGAGTGATTTAAGGACTGAAAGCCCTGTAGTACAAGGGCCGGGGAACCTCGAGGGTTAACAAGGGATCCGTAATCAGACTCAAATTTCAGCCGACTAAAGTTTTTAGTAAATTGGGTATTGATTTGTTATGCCATTTAACCCTGCGGCCCTGATTTTTAGGGATCAAGCCGGTTGGTCCAGGGCAAGATCTGGGCGACAACTGACTGATATCACCATCCCAACCTCGATGGGGTTATGGTCACTATAGCAGAATTCATGTACCTTCCCAGAGCTTACACATCGATCGAGTGTCCTCAAGATGAACACATAGTCTATGGTTGACCCTTTAGCTCATCCTACAAAAGTAAGTCGTGGGTTAAATGGAATCCCCACCACATCCATCACGTTACAAAGGCCCGCCTGCCCAAGAGCATTATACAGCCGCCTCCCTCTTGTGTCAGATGTCATTGGACAAAAAGGTACGTCTCCGACCAAAAAAAGGGTCTGATGCAATGGTCAGAAATACAAAAAAGTGCTTTTTTTAGCTACTGAAATATATTTTGAAATATTTTTACTTCCCATTTACAAGTTTAAATGTTGTCCAAAAAAAACTGACATCCTGCAGCCTTTCGTTTCACCCTTCTTGTACCCCAGCACAATTGTCAAACAGTTCACTTTACTTTTCTTTCTCCGACTGCAAAGTTAGATGATTTTGTAAACACCAATCCCCAGGATAAAATAAGCAGCAATTTGTAAGAAGGCATAAGCTTACATTTGACCTCTGTCTTTGAACACACAGGAAAATGTGACAACATAGAAACAAGATTTAAAGGCATCTTTGTTGCCCTTTAACTTTCTGAATGAAAAGGAATGAAAAGAATACCTGTTCTTTGTCAGCTGCAGCTCTATTATCCAACCGACCAGGCCATTAGGCGTTAAAAATAGCGCATCCTGATAAAATCTGACTTGCCATAGTGAGTGGGCGAGTAGAGTTCTCCAAACCTGATAACTTTGGGTTCAGAAAACGGTTAATATGGTGACATACACTTCCCCCTTAGACAGGAAACTCTATGCCGGTGGGGAAGGGAAGTTGGAACCTGACCCACAGCCTAGGAAAATACTGTGGGTCTCATTACCATGTCGGTGGGTCCGACATTGACTGCTCGTCGGTGTTGGACCCACCGACGTCTGCCCCCGCAGTCCGCCCGACGCATTATGATGCGGCGTGTGGAGGCATCGGCAGAGGGACCGTCCGCTGTGCTTCGGAGGGTCAGTAATCCCTACAATAAGGGCTGTGCCTGCTCAGGCACCGCCATAGGGATTACAATGTCCCTTTCCGCCTGCCTTTTCATGGCGGTTCACCCGCCATGAAAAGGCAGGCGAAAAGTGACTTTGGGGGCCCCTAGCAGGGCCTCCTTCTCCCTTGGCCCTCCGCAATGGGGCTTACCATCCCTGCACCATGTTTCAGGCACCGCATGGTGCCTGCCACACGGTGCAGGGATGTTTTTAAAATGTTAATTTTGTTTTGGGGCGTGTGCTGCAGCCCGCAGCGCACGCTGCAATAGAAAATATACACATTGCGACTGGCGTGAAGGCGGTCGCATTGTAATCAGGGCAGCGGAACCGCCAACTTCTAGTCAGGCGGTCCTGCTTCCACTACGGTGCGGTCTTAGGGCCTGATTACGATGCCGGTCAGACTCTTGTCCGACCGGCATCGTAATCAGGCTCTAAGACAGTTTCCCATAATCAATGTATTAACAAAAAAAGGAAATCCAAAGTCCAAAAAGATACAAATATTGGGTAATACAAATCAGTAGCAGAGCTATTGTACACCCTGTAAATTGGATACAATCAAAAGTGCAGAAACCCTATCATAGGCTTACCCCAGTGCTCAAACATTTATACACTCAAACTTACACAGCATCCATTAGCATAGCAGCAAAAACAAAGTAATGGTAGCGCCAGTAGCTCTGGCCTTAGCAAGCCTGTGATTTTAATTTTTTTATATCCTTATGCACTAGATATTAAAAGTGTAAAAGTTTTAAAAAGTAAAACTCGTGTTGTCTAAAAGTGGCGTGCACATTTGTAAAAAAAAAAAATGACACTCACAAGAATAAATCAAAAACATGAGAAGATCCAAAAAAATTAAAGTAGCTAATTGCCTAGCAGTACTGGCAGTCCAGTGAATTGCTTTCTAAGCTGGGGTACAAATGTGCAAACAGCAGGCCATTTCATACAGCAAAGAGAACCAAAGGCTTAAATGAGCGGACCTAATGCCCCTTGCTGTAGGCCGTAGTGGGCGGAAGCTAAATGTGAATGACACTTAAACACACCAGTGAAACAAGAGGGCTGACTGAAAGCCTCTCTCTCACTCTATCTATCAATCTACATATTGTGGGGTTGTGAGCAAATAAATTACTTCACGCACAAAGCTGGGTTTGTGTTCCGTCCTTTTCCGTGAGAAAGGAAGTTACGAAGAACGGCATCTGCTATATATATATATATATATATATATATATATATATATATATATATATATATATATATATATATATATATATTGAAATACCAAAGGTTACAGGGACGTTATAGTTCGGCTCTGATTTCACTCATACAAAACCAGTGCAATTCAGCAGTTATAGTTGCCTGAGCAAACTATAACGTACGCCCCCGCAATGCACTGCTTATGACCTCACATATTACATCTCTCATGACATGGTCAATGACATCACTGATGACATCAGTGATAACACAATAGTTATATACAGCATAGAGTTACTGAGTATGCACATTTCTGTCAATAGGAAAAAGTGTAGACCCTGGATACAAGTGTAATCGAGCATTTTAAAGTTGATATGGTGCACCATTTATGAATCACTAAAGTTGGGGTGGAAGAAGTATTCCATGCTGAGTGCACATGATTTGGGCTGCAAAGGTATGTTTGAAAGTAGGGTGTGGCTTAAAGTCAAAGCAGGGTGTGGCTTAAAGTCAAAGCCTGTTCTAATGAATCTACGAGAAAGACCAAAGCAGCAGTTGACAATACATTAACCACCAGTGGATATCTAGGCATGTGCCCATGTTAAATACTTATAATACAGTGGTAAAGAAAATGTTATACGCTGTGCTTTCTTATTTACAGGACTTCACCAAAGATTTTCAAGCATTGCAGATTATTGAAAAAATTACTATTTAGGGTGCCCTCCTTTGAGGTGGTTTATCTCATACTTGTGTTGTAAGCATGGCTCTAAGGTTGTATGCCATGGTTTCCATCTCAGGAATGTGTATAGTGTATTTTACTAAACTCGGAGCGTTGTTCATAGGGCCTGACAGAAGGAGTCTTTAAAGTGGCAAATGTATACCAGTTAACCTCTGGACTTGAAGTGTCAGGTCATGGGAAGTCTTTAAGAGGGTAATCCTATTAAGGTGAATAGAAAACTGCCCATAAGTTAGTGTTGAATTGCTTCAAGTCCACAAACCTTATAGCATGATGGCACAATGATTGGATGATGTCATCAGTGATGTTATCAATGATGACATTTGAAATGTCATCAGTGATGACATCAGTTATTTCATTTAACATGTAATGAGGGATGTTATATGTGAGGTCATAAGCTGTGGGTGAGAGGGACGCAAATTAAAGTTACGCGAGTAAACTACAATTAGTGAATTTCAGAGTTTTTTTGTTTTTAAAATATTAGTTAGCTTATTTCAACACCTCACTACAATGTCACTTCAACCTTTGCTTTATATATATATATATATATATATATATATATCTCCAAGAGAAGGAATTCGCTGCACTCCAGGAAAGTAAAATAACTGGCGAATTTATTGAGATTTACACAGTGTCACCTACGCGTTTCAACCTGGTGGTCTTGTTCACAGTCGGAAAATTCTTTCTCTCAGATTTCAATAATTTGGAAGGTTCAATCTCCCTTCCTCACCCGCACCAGCTCCCATGAATAAAGAATGTATTTTTTATTCATGGATCAGAGAGGATAGTGGCTAGCTAGATCCTGTTGTGGGTAATTATGTGCGTGTAGATGTTTGCCCAGTGGCGTTACGTTATCCTTCAGTATAAGGTCATTCAGTGTTGGTCTCCTGTTTTTTTATGTTTTGAGGCATCTTTAAACCCTTCGCTGCCAGGCCTTTCCTCCCCCCGTGGCACAACCTTTTTTTTTACTATTTGGGTAGTTCGCGCTTAGGCCCTGATAACATTTTGTCCACATAAGGTATCCACGCAAAATTTGTGTCCTTTTCTTCCAACATCCTGATGATTCTAAAGGTACCAGGGGTTTGTGGAATCCCACTGGAGGGGACCAAGAAATCAGGCACAATACAGCTAAATTTGGGGTTTTGGGGGAAAAATGGGAAAAAAGTGCTGCAGAAGAAAGCATCTCGTTTTTTCCCTGCAAATGGTATCAACAAAGGATTTGTGATTTCTTTAGCTAAATTTGAGGTTTGCAGGTGATTCTGGGTAAGAAAACATTGGGGGATCCATGCAAACCATATCTCCCTGAACTCCCCCGGGTTTCTAGTTTTCAGAAATGTCTGGGTTTGGTAGGTTTCCCTAAATGGCCGCCGAGCCCGTGACCAAAAACGAAGGTGTCTTTCTTGCAAAACCAGGTCGTTTTGTGATCGATAATTTTGATGCCGCCACAATATGTTTTGGGCCCTTCCCTGTCACAGGCACTTGGCCCACCCACACAAGTGAGGTAGCATTTTTATTGGGAGACCTGTGGGAATGCTGGGTGGGAGGAAATGTGTGCGGGTATGGGGATTCCACAACTTTTCCACACAGAACTGTGAGGAAAACGTAATTTTTTTTAGCTAAAAGCCACACCTCCCTGGACTCCCCCGGATATCTACTTTTCAGAAATGTCTCTGTTTGGTAGGTTTCCCTAGATGACCGCTGAGTCCGCAACCAAAAATGCAGGTGCCTATGTTGCAAAAACAGGTTGTTTTGTCATAGATAGGGGTCACCAGCGTTTTTGGTCCGGGGCTCGGCAGCCATCTAGGTAAACCTACCAAACCCAGACATTTCTGAAAACTAGACACCCAGGGCAGTCCAGGGATGTGTGGCTTGTGCAGATCTTCTAACGTTTTTTTACCCAGAATCCCCTGCAAACCTCAAATTTAACTAAAAAGTCACATTTTCCTCACATTTCTGTGTGGCAAGGTTGTAAGATCACCACGCCGGCACAAATTATCCAATACCCATCATTCCCCTCAGTCTCCCAATAAAAATGATACCTCATTTGTGTGGGTGCCCAAAGCAGGGTCAGCCTAAAAACGTATGGAAAGAAACTGCCCTTTTGGACCCACTTTGGTTCCCCCTCAGTTTTTCGTTTTATAAGTTTTTAGGTTTTCTGCTTTGGGCACCCACACATCATTTTTTCAGGAGACTGAGGGAAACGCTGGGTGGTGGGAAATTTGTGACAGTGTAATAATCAGACAAATTTTCTACACAGAAATGTGAGGAAAGTGTGAATTGTTAGCTAAATTTGAGGTTTGCAGGGGATTCCGGGTAATAAAACGCTGGAGGATCCTCGCAAGCCACACCTCCAGCAATGCACCATCCATGAACAAGCCAGCCAAGTGATAGTCCGCGCACACCGCTAGACATGTGCCATCCGCACAGACTGCTAGCCAAGCGACAATACACGCACACTGCCAGCCAGGCGCTAGTCCACACACACTGGCAGCTAAACACAAGTCCACACACACCACCAGCAAAATGCAGGTTCACACACAGCCAGCCAAACGCCAGTAAACACAGACCGTCAGCCGAACTCCATTTCACACACACACAGAAACTTTTGCTAGTGTCAAGTGGTTTTCTGCCTCCCTTGGGAGCAGATGTGCCTAAAAATATTGCTGATCTGCTCCCAAGGGGGGCAGAAGCAGCCAAAATGTGTTCCCATAAAAAAGGGGAGCAACCCTTGCCTAAGGGGACGCTCCCTGACATGCCCATAAACATATCTCTGGTGCCTAGTGGGCTTTCTGCCCCCCCAGGGGGGCAGAAAGACTGTGGCTCTTTTCTTTTGGGGGGGGGGGATTTGGCATCACCCATTATTGGTAGCCCCCACCCCTATTTTAAGAAGAAAAAAATCCCAGGTGTCTGGTGGGCTTTCTGCCCCCGGGGCAGATCTGGGGTAATAACACCCATCTGCTCCCAGGGGGGCAGAAAGACTGTCCCTTTGTTTTGGGGGAGGGCGCATTGGCATGCCCATTGTGGGCAGCCCCCACCCCTCTTTTATTAAAAAAATATATATAGATCATTCCTGGTGCCTAGTGGGCTTTCCTGCCCCCGGGGAGGCAGATCGGGTGCTATTGCCCCCATCTGCACCATAGGTGGGCAGAAAGACTTTGCAAATTTCTGGGAGGAATGGGAGCATTATAGTGCCCATTTAGGGCAGCCCCCACCCCTAATACTTAAAAATAATAATCCCTGGTGTCTTTTGGGCTTTCAATGGGGGCATCTCGGGGGTAATAACCCCCATCTGCCTCCCGGGGGCAGAAAGACAGTACCTTTTGTGTTGGGGGCATTGGTATGCCCATTGTGGTCAGCCCCCACCCCTCTGTTATTAAAAAAAAAGGCCATCCCGGGTGCCTAATGGGCCTTCTGCCCCCCGGGGGGGGAGATTGGGGGCTATTGCCCCCATCTGCCTCCCAGGGAGGTCAGAAAGACTGTGACAACTTTTTGGGAGGTGTGTGGGCATTATAGTGCCCATTTAGGGCAGCCCCCATCCCTAAGTATAAAATAAAATAATCCCTGGTTTCTAGTGGGCTTTCTGCCCCACATGGATGAGGAGATCGGGGGTAATAACCCCCATCTGCCTCCCAGGGGGTCAGAAAGACTGTCCCTTTCGTGTTGTGGGTGGGGGCATTGGTATGCTCATTATGGGCAGCCCCCACCCTTCTACTATAAAAAAAATACATCCCTGGTGCCTAGTGGGCTATTGCCCCCATCTGCACCCCATGGGGGGCAGAAAGACTCACTATGCCCAAATTATTATAGGGGAGCAAAAACCCTTGCCCAAGGGCCTGCTCCCCTCCCTGGTGTCTAGTGGGTGGATCCCTGCTTGGGGATCGCCCTCCTGAGATGATCCCCAAGCATGGATCCACTAGGGAGGGGTACTATTGGAAAGGGGAGATTGTCCCCTTTCCAACAATACCTCTCCCGTGTGATTCGGTGCTCGGGGGCTGAGATAGCCCCACGAGCACCGAAGCACTGAAACTGAAATGAGCCGATCAGCTCATTTCAGTTTCATTGTAATGACGTCAGCACACCATGCGCGCGATCGTCATTACATTGGGGAAAAAAATGCATTTGGAGGGTGGGGAAACTCTTCCCCACCTCCCGAGGCCAAAAGAAATCCCTCTGCTGAAAACAGCAGAGGGATTATACTGTAGTGTGCTTAGGGCGTAACGGTTACGTCCATGGCACACCAGCACTGCAGCCATGGACGTAACCGTTACGTCCATGGCACCGAACCAGTTAAAGATTGTGTGGCTTGCAATTCTATGTATAGATTTACATTGACTTCCTCTTGATGGTTGATATGAAAATTGGCAAGAGAGTGTAGGTGTGTCCAAATAAACTAAATGGATGTGCTATTGGGGTGTGTTGCAAAGTCATCCTGTGCCCTGGGCACCCCCCAACGTTTTGCTGACTGGTACTGGTGGTAACTGACTCTGACTGACCCTGGGCTCTGCCTAACCAGGCCCAGGGCCACTGCTATGCTATAAACACTTACAATACACTGAAAACACCTACATACACTAGGGTACACTGTGGGTTGGGGTACCCCTGGGATTGGCATGACCTACCCTATCAGACCCTAGTACATAATAGGGCAGGGGGATTGAAACTACCTATCAGACCCTAGTACATAATAGGGCATGACAGTTTAGAGGCCAGCAGCCTTTTCTGCACTTGCATGTGTGCACTGTTGAAGCCTGAGGTCAGTTTAAAGGCAGCCCTGTGTGGCAGGACTGCTTTTAAAAAGTAAATTGTGCCCAAACTCGGCTTTGGTGTTTGGGGCACTTAAAAATGGATAACCTACAATGTTTTGGCATATTAGGAACCCCCAGGGTCTCACCTAGGTGCCCAGGGGTGGGGGGTCAGGTATTTATAAGGTGGACCCTTATAAAATGAGTTTTATATGCCCTGGGTTAAGTGAAAATTCACATTTCACTCCCCACATTGTGATAAAGTGCTGCCCAAATTCGACTTTGATGCTAGGAGCACTGTGGAGGGAGGATCTGTAATATGTCTACAGAGTCCGAACTGCTAAAGTCTTCCCTAGGTGTTCCATGGGGTGGGGGTCCTGTAGATATAGGCGGAGTACTTATAAAATATGTTTTTATAAGCCCTGGTGCTGGAAAAATGGCCAAAGTCATTTTTCCCATTGCAAATCCCATGCCACATAGGTTAACATGGCAAGAAGTTATTAACTAATAACTCCTGATAGGAGAATGATAGAACTTCCATTCAAAGACTTCCCAGAATTGTAGTGATAAATCCAACAATATGATATTGTTGAATTTCTCCTAAAAGGTACAGACAAGAAGTTATAAGACTTTCTTGTTTGTAGGTCCAGATTCAGCCTTCCAGGGGTCTGTCCTGATTGGTCAGAGTTAAGTGGATTAGCCAGGCTGCTTTGAAGAGGTGATAAAGAGCCCCTGGGGTTAACCAGCTCTGCTGGAAGGGCAGTGTGCTGTTACACAGGAATGCCAGAGCAGGGGGAGGAGTCGTAAACCTTGGTCTTCAAGGGAAAGGGAAGGCCTCAGTGTCATTTACAACTCTACTCTTTTGACCCCAAGCCAGAGCTAGGCTTAAGGAAGGAATGAGCAGATGCAAGGGGGAGAGACTATGGAGATTAGCCATCCTAGGGGCGTGTTTAGCCAGCTCTTCTCTCCCTGCTGGAAAATCAGCCATTATGAATTTGGAAGATTTGGTGCACTCGGGGAGAAAATATGCCACACTCTACAGGATGTGGTCATACCTTTGGGGAGTTACCCTGCCCTCATTGGTCAGGAGTGACCTCCTGCTTGACCCAGAGAACTTGGAATAAGTATCTGAGAGGGGCAGACCCTCTCAGATCTGCTGCTTGAAACTTAGGAAAGCAAGACGGGCCATGCTGGAAGTTTGATGTGCATTTCCAAAGGCCTGCACTCTGAAGACTGAACCTTCTGCACCATCTGCAACTACAGCCTGTGGATTACTTTGCTGTAAAAGGACTAAAGAGTGGACTCCCTGCAAGCTACAGGTTACCAGAGCTCACCTGGAACATTACCACAAGAATCCCCAGCCTGGAGTACTACCAGTGGATTTGTAAGGGTTTTGTTCAAGTGGATTGTGGGAATTGAAGTCTCACACTTTCAAGGACCCTCTTGGAGATTCCAGAACCTTGGATTGTGTGTTGGATACTTTGGGACCCGCAAGAAGAACTTCAGGAAGGAGTTCTAACAGGACCCAGCCTGCTGGAAGGGGCTGCACAAGACTGGTGAGAGATCCTCCAGAACAATTGCTAAAGGTGAATGTGTCCCTGTCAGAGGCAACGAAATGACTAAAAGGGGGCACTGTTGGTTTCTAAGCACTAGAAAGTGACTAATCTTTAAAAATTCATATCTCTGGTTCCCTACAGTGAATATTTTTTGTTTTGGTGTCATTTAAAAGATAAAAATATTTCCTATTTTTATAAATTGGTGTTGGATTTTTATTTTGTGTTGTGTCTTAATTATTTACTGAATTGGTGTTTTTAAATGCTTTACATACCTGTCTTTGAAGTTAAGCCTGCCTGCTCGCAGCCACGTTACCAAGGGTTGAGCATAGGAATAATTTTCTAAGACCTATTCTGATCCCTATACCGTGTTAGTGGCGTTATTGCCAGTAGCAGACCTACATTTGCCCCAACCAATAATCCACTTTCCAACAGGGTGGCAAACGCATAGCCAACTAAATGGCTTGAATCTATGCCGCTTACTTGAAGGTGCCCGGAGTTGTGTTTAATGTGTACTGTTGTTCGAGGGTGATATGTGAATATAACTTGATATACAAGTGCAGTTGAGGTGACAAACACTTAAGACCTGATTATGAGTTTGACGGTTCTCGGACCGCCAGACTCGTGGTGGCGCGCTGGTGGCGGTCCTGCCACCGCCGCACCCGCAGTCCAACTGCCCTATTACGAGTTGGGCGCTCGGACCGCCCTGGGCCTGCCGACGCTGCCAGGGAACTGCCATTCCCTGGAGGTAGTGCGGCGGTCAGAGGCCACAATATGCTTGGCAGGACCACCACGGTCTCGCCAAGCATATTACGAGTTTCCCTGGCAGAGAGAAGCAAAGGGGCCCCTGGAGGGCCCTCTGTGCCTCCTCTGCTTGTGCATGCACACAGGGGGGCATAATATGTCCCCCCCCCCTGTGTACATGCAAAACAGTTCCTGCACGGCATGGACTTTTCAGTCCATGGCATGCAAGAACCTTGTGAGGCGTTACCATTGCGGTGCCTTTTTCAAAGGCAATGCAGCCTTTGAAAGAGGCACCGTCCTGGGAACGCCATGCCGCCCACCCGCCCCCCAGACTACAAATAACTTGTAATCTGGCAGGCGGGTGGCGGCAAGTGTCTGCAGTGCAGGGGCGTGGTGGTGGAGTACCGTTCGCTCTTTCACCGCCGAAACTCGTAATCTGGCCCTTAGCCTCTGGTTGGAGCATTATTGTAATCATGATAGTCAGGACTTGTATTGAAGAATTTTCTGCAGGGGCGCACATAATTGTTTAATATTTTTCCTCGACCATGCCATTTTTTCTTTTACTTTTTTGTAACTTTTAGCAATAACAGTACTTGATGTCTACTTATAGAGTGCAGCATTCCCAGGCAGGTCTTCTTAGCGCTAAAAATCTGAGGAAAATTACAACGGCTGATTTTCCAGAGAAAAGGAATGATTGTTAAGGTTTTTCCTGAAACTGACGTATGAAGGAATAATCTTCACATCAAATGGAAATATTCCAAAAACGACCTGCAAGCACATGAACGATTTGCTTCCCATAGATGATTTTTAAAATGGGGAATAACTAACATAGTTACATTGGAGACACGTAAACACAAAGTGGGTATATATTTGGTAAATCTCAAACTAAGAAAAAGAGAGGTAATCCTATTCAGACTCTCATTTACAACACAAAGAACTATCCAGTGTACTCTTGTGAAGTTTGGCAGCTAGTGCAATCATTGCAGAATTGGTTTATCCGTGGGGAACTGAACAGCAAGAACGACAGGTCTTGAAGCTTGGTTCTGAGGTATTTGAATTATTTTTAGTTGATTCCTATCTAACCCAATGTACTATAAATTACAATAGTCAAGTCTGGAATCTAATAAGGCGGATTATAGCTGACTGTCTGCCATCCTCCGAGAGAAAGGGGAGATTAGATATTTATCTATGTAGATAGTAGGCACAGGATGACACTACTGCAGAAACATGGGACTTCCAATTAAGTTTGGAGTCGAACTTAATACCCAGGCTCTTTACAATAGCCTGGCAGTAGGAAAAGCTCCATGTTCACTAGGCCAATTAGAAGGAGACCAAGTTGAGACTTTATTCTACTACTGTTAAAACTTCTGTCTTCTCTAGATTGAATTTAAGCCCATTGATATTGTTCCAAACTTTGACTTCACATAGGCAGTCAATTACAAGATGTTGCCCACTCAATTCGCTAAGCTGAAGAATAAGCTGAGTGTTATTCATGGACCAAAAAACAAGGAAGTAGCAATTATATATTCAAAATCCTTGTACACAGCAATATTTATAATATAGTCTACCAAATCAGTAGGTAAGCCATGGCGCTGTCCCACCAATCCCTGTCCGATTAGTAGCATTGCAGCTCATTACCAAATAACTTTGTGTAATGCTATCTGCTGTTTCCTGAGCTAAAGATCATCCTAACGATTCTCAAAAGGCTTTAGGATTAGCTGTTGAGGAGACTGCCATTGTGTATGCCTAAAGATGTTTGTCACAAAGTATCATGTTGATGATCCATTCTCTGTGTGTTGGCATCCCAGGGCGCATTCACTTTATAGCGACTCTCCAAGCATCAATGCTATAGTTGAAATGTTTCTATGTTTTTAGGTATCCGTGCTGTGTGCTGTAGAAGAGTGAAAATAGGCGTATCCAGAATGCTCATTTGGGTCACATACATTATAGTGAATCCCTCCACATGACCTGGCCAGATAACGAAAGTCAGCGGTTAATTCACAGCATTTGGCGCAAGCAATGCTGATCCCCATTTGAAACATAACCATCCTGGCTGGAGTGTAGTAATATTGATGTAGGAAACTAAAATGTATAAGAGGTGGCAAATTTGACCACCTTTTCCCTGAAAGATCAATGGTAGGATGACCTTTCTAATCTCCTTTTACTTGTAATAAAACAGCACTATACCCCACATCAAATGTGTACGTTTGTTATGGGGGAAGGACTTGACTTGGTAGCGCTGTTGGCCGAAGGCTCTTTTATTTTTTTATGTATGAAGTATTTTTTAGGAATTGAACAGTCTACACAACATTTTCTTTGTGCGTTTATTGATGGGATCTGAAATGCTCTTGGCCTTGTAGTTATGTTAAATGCCATGATATAAATACTAAAGTATACAAAAAAGTGATGGATGGAATGCTTGATTTAATCTCAGCCACTGGTAGTTACCCGGGCCGCATCCCGATCCACCGTTATTTTGCACACCATGTCTGCGAACCTCAGTTTGGACAAAGCCATTGCAGATCAGTCTTGACCCTGCTCCATTCGAAACAGTCCAGCCTGAACTTTCAAGCCAGTTCCTCCCTGAACCGAAAAACAAGCAACCCAAGACCGTTTTCGCCCTAGTTATGGGCTCATCGGCCGGGTACAGCTTGGTTCCAGTGGCACAGTGTGCACGAGACCTATGTCTGGGCATTATCGTCCCACTTAGGGCGACACACTAAAGTATACAAAAAAGTGATGGCGTGGCAGTTCGGGCTGGACTGTTACCACTGGAGCAGGGTCAAGACTGATTTGCACATGTGCAGTTCTGCGGTGTACAGATCGGAGTCCGCTTTCTGGGTTGTTTATGTTTTGGAAATTTGGTTGTGAAGAGTGTGTAGTTATAAAGTGTTCTTAGTGAATGTGAGGTTTGAGATATGGGGTGTTTGTATTTATGGGATGTGGACTGTCTACCATATGTGGATATCCTGAAAATGGGTCTTGGATCTGGCCCTCGTGGACTTATGTTGGACACCCTTCTTCTAAGTAGCGATTGTACGGTTGTAGGGGACTGCTATTCTGGGATGTGTGGTCCTGGAATGTACATCTAGAATAGCAGTATTTCAGAATGTGATTTTGGTAAGTGGGCAGTTTTAGGGTCTTATGTTCCAGCAGGTTAGCAGCTCTGATATATGCGCCATTGGACTGTGTAGTTCAGGGACGTTTAAAGTCCGTGGGGAAGGAGGGGGTTTGAGGTGTGTACCTTTCTGGGGTTACTATTCCGTAAGTGTCCCTTTCCGTGAGTGCGCAGCCCTGGGATGTCTGTGCAGTTCTGACATGTTTACAGCTCTGCGCTACTGGTCAGAAATTCTGGGTTGTGTGAATCAGGGGTATGAGTGGGCCTGTACTGACTGAGGTATGTCATTGCGTGCTGTTTGCAGTTCTCAGCTGCGCGGTTGTAAGATCATGAGTGTGGTTCTGGCGGGGGTGAACGGCCCTGCTGTGATGTCTAGTTTGGTACTGTATCGTTTTAGTGTATGCAACTCTGGAGAGTGCATTTCTGGGCTC
The DNA here is from genome assembly GCA_963921515.1 of Calotriton arnoldi. NCBI lineage: Eukaryota > Metazoa > Chordata > Amphibia > Caudata > Salamandridae > Calotriton > Calotriton arnoldi. The sequence goes on along the minus strand of CAWUFW010002778.1, from coordinate 1,868,520 downwards.
CAGAGTTGTGTATTTTCCTGAGCCATCCTGTGCCGGCGAGTGGGGGAGGATAGGGGCCTTCACTGACTCATTTCTAAAGCAAATTCACTAGAGGTTACCAAGGCAACGACTAAGGGAAGAGAGACAGCAAGAAAGGAGGGAGGAGAGACAGCAGCAGAGGAGAGAGATTAGAAGGGGGAGCAACAAGGCAAAGTGCGGGGAGGAGACACAACAGAGAAGAGGTGCAGAGTAAATGTCAAAGAGGGAAGGAAAGAGATAAAAGTGGGGGTAGAAGAGGCACGGGAGAAGAGATGGCCGGAGCTAGGTGATTGAGGAGAGACAGCAATTGAGAACGAGTGAACGGAAAGATCAGAATGGAAGTGAAACAGGGGGAAACAGAAACAGGTAGAGGTAGAAAGTCAGAAAGTGAGATTGAGGAGATAGAGCAGAATGAGAGAGAGAGCAAGAAAATGAAAGAAAAGACAAGAAGAGAAAGGGAAGAGTGAAGAGACAGCAAGAAAGGGATACAACACGCAATGGGCATAGAAGGACAGGAGAATAATAGGGAGAAGATAAAGCACAAGAGGGAAGGAAGAGAGACAGCAAAAGAGACCCACAAGGTAAGACAGCAAGAGAAAGGTTTCGAAGGAGAGAACAAAACGTATATGATGGAAGAGAGACAACAATGTAGAGAGAAAGGCATGAAGCAAGAGTGTGACAGGGAGTGGTGGATACAGGAGGGAGCTAGAGAGAAGGTAGAAAAATGGGCAGCACGTGCTGGACAAGATGAGCGACAGTAAAAGAGTGAGGAAGAGGAGGCAGCAAGAGAGGATTAGGGCAGACAGCAAAAGAAACTCGCAGGGGAGAGAGAGCAAGAGAAGTAAGAGGCAGAGCAATACAGAAAGCAAACTGAAGAGAGTAAGAAACAAGCATTTGCAATGCAATAGGTCTCGCATTTGCAAAAGTTTAACCTATTGGCATTGTAAATGCCAATGCCTTTTATTTATCTGTTTTGATAATTAACATATAAATAAAAGGCATTGTCAATAAAACTCTTGTAAATGCGAGACTTATTTCATTTCAAAGAAGCAGCCGCCATTGTCCCGGGCTGCTTGGAAAGTGAAGGCGCGCATGGCGCACTGAATGTTGGAGGAAAGCATGTCATGCTTGCAGTAGGAGAAACTCATTAAAGAAAATAATGCTTAAAGACTAAATAAGACATACCGTGTAACAACATAAGTAAAAGGGCCAGTCCTCATGGAAGATTACAAATGAAGACAGGCGGTACTAAGGAGGGACTAACAAGCCTATTAACGAATCAGAAGCCAGCATTTTCAAAGGACAGTGTCTCAAGCCAATGAAAAATATGGACAGAGAGTGGGTGGAGCTTCAAGTCCATTCTCGAATACAGCATGCCCCGCAGAGCAGTGCATGTGCTGCCCAGCCTCGACCTAAAAAAGGATTTCCCAGAGTTAGCAAGGGAGAGGAGAGACACCAAGAGAAAGGGTGAGGAAGGAGTGCGAAGGAAACCTAGAAAAAGAGAGGGGAGGCCGGAGCCTAGGAAAGTACAAAAAGAACGCAGGAAGCTCACAGAGATGAAAAAGTAATGCACTTTTATTCCTACTTCTAAGCACTGTACAAGTACAGAGTTTATTTTAGCTTGGTCGTAACTCTGAAGCAGACCGTCCTCCCAGGTTTCACAGTTTGAATGAAAGTAGATAAGTTAGGCCTCATTCTAATGAGCCCAAAACAGAACGAGTCCGATTCAGTAAGCTTTTATTCCACGAGCAAGTCAGGATTGAGTACCCAAGAGTGAAACACATCTGCTAACGAGAAGATCTTTGTGAACCAGACCCAATGAGTGCAGACAACAACCGTCAGTCTATGTATCCCAAAATCGCAGGAACTGACCCAAGTAAACGACACTCCGCACCCCTGTGACAGGAGCGTTCGTAAAGGTCTCATCCTACAGTGAAACTTCCCCACAGATTCTCAGCATAAACCCCACATTGCACTCAAGGGAAATGCTTACAGCCTTTCAAGCCAGTTGGTATTTATCCCCTAATTCTGTACTTCTTAATCTTAAAAGGGACTCGATGTCTTGATAGTGAAAGCCTTGGCACATATTTCCTTTCTTGAACCGCAAGTAAGGCCACCTTGCAAAGATAAACTTATATTACAGTGATTGAAATTAAACATTGGACACAGAACCTGTCAGTGAAGAAATAAAACAAGACTACATTAATCTCTCAATACACATCGAGTATACAGTTTATGTCGAACAATGGCCAGGGGGATAAGAATGTTCGAGAAGACTTCCAGCGTCTTTGGTATAGTTACCCATCGTTATAATGATTTGACAGTATTCAGATTCAGGTTATATATCAGACGAGAAAGTGCAAATTGTTTAAAATCATTAGCCTGGGGAAATATTGTAAAACAAGTATTGGCGATGCCAACAGGTCTGGCTTATGAATAAAAGGGCCTTTTGTATCATTGATGATGGATTTAGGCAGCCAATAAGTCATCATATCAGTGATACTCAGTCAATCCTTATTGCACTCATGCATCCATTCATCCATCCACTGACTCACTCTTGCATTCACCCTCTGAAACTACTGCGATAAAATACACACAAACTCAACTTTGTTTTAATTCATTTTTGAAAACAGAAAGCATGCTGGTGTCTAAACACAATGGCATATGCTTGCAATAACAATACTAAACATAGCAGTGGGTGTCACTCTTGCAAAGGTATTGTAAAAAGACTATCATTGTTTTAAAGTTCAAGCATGGCTGCCACATTTAAAGCCAACATGTTGACCATCTTGGAATAGTAAAACAACGATAGGCTATGGACAACAGCATTCCATAATGGTTTCCTGATTTAGAGAAAGTGGCCTTGTGCGATTTGTCACACAGCAGATAAAATGAGAGACAAGCAAGCGACTTGTTAGCAGTGCCTGGAGAACTGTAGTAACTTCTCAAGAAACATTACAATAAAAAGAGGTAAAGCAAAGAAATGAATAGGGAACTATAAAAGGAGAAAATTAAAAACTAAAGGACTGGCCAACCAGCCCTGACACTGAAGCTCACTCCTTTTCAGGTGGATGTACGCACATGATCACAAATTGCCGTTATTCACAGGGCAAGAGAGTCAATGACTGATGTGGACTGAACCATTACCCCATGCAGTTCGATGTCATGGACGGAAGTAGAGTTTAAATGACACTATGGCAGAACAGAGCTGACCTAGGGGCCCTCTATGTATCTATGGGGATATATTTATAAGTGGATGTATGTATTATTTAATGATTTTTTTTAATTACAAGATCCTGGCAGACAGCTAAGAGTTTAGAATTATTACAGTGAAAATCTCCTCACTCCCCCTTAGGTTTATCAGAGGCGGTAAGCAACATCAAATGCATTCCTTACACAAGCAATCTGTGACATTTCGTCTAGGAACATACCTAACTGTTGGCTTTAATACAGAAAAAAACAATCCATCCTTAAATGCCTACTGAACTTAACTTATGCTTTTACAATCAGTATGTCAGGTCTAATGCATTTATCCTAACTTTCCCTAATAAACAGATCAGACCTAATGCAACAGAACTATATTTTCCTAGTGAACCATTCAGGCCTGCAGCTGTTATCATTGACTTGTCACCCTAACTAACTGAGGCCTCCTGTACTGAGCATAAGTTACCCACAAGACAACCATCAGGCATTGAGTCATAAAATTACATAGTATACAAAATTACAGTTGGCAACTCAAAATACCCTCTCTCCTAAAAGGGTGTAACAAGGATGCAGATAGTGCAAATTTTCTATACCAACAGTTTGTTATAAGGGGTGACCAGCACCAAAACCCTTATCTACTATGGTAATATGTATGATTCCATATAACAAAATACTTATCTGTAGGGTTTAATACAGAGCAGTACCAATCAACCCTTAAATGCCTATTGACTTTATGTCAGGCCTATTAAGTTTATCATAACTTTTCATTATAAACAATCAGACCTATAACCTTTATCATTGGCTTGCCACCATAACCAACTCAGACCTATTGTGTTGGTTTGTAAGCCTTCCCACAAGGCAACCATAAAGCATACCATAATAAAATTACAAATTTGTACAAAAATACAGTTGTCAAAAAACATAAAATCCCTACTAATAGAGCCTAATAAGTATTACCATAGTGCAAATCTTTTATCGCCCTGGTTTCTTCCGCTGGGTCACCCTTACCTACTACAGAAAACTGTGAGATTCCATGTAATAAAATACCTGCCTATAGGCTTTAGCACAGTGAAATAATAATCCATTCTTGACAGCCTATTGTCTTTAACACAGGCTTTTCACAATAAACTGGGCAGGCCTACTGGCTTTCTCATAACATTTCATAATAAACAGATCAAATCTATGAAATATGGCATGACGTTTCACAATGACCGGTGAAGCCTTTAACATTGACTTTACACTTTACCCAACAGCGGCCTATTCAAGAGCATAAACTGGCAAACATCAGGTATATTGCTATTACAAACATAGAAAAATACAACTTGCGAAATGATATACAACCCCTCTTAATGGAGCCTAACAGGAATCATCAAAGTGAAAACCCCAAAGTTTTGTCAGAGTGGATGGTCAACACCAACACCCTTGCCTACTACGGTAATCTATGAGATTACATGTAACAAAATATCTGTCTTTAACCTGTAAAATAATGTGTTAACAACCAACTGTTATAGGCCTACTGGCTTCAGCATATACTTTTCACTATTAATAAGCTTGACCAACTGCCTTTGACATAATGTTTCATTAGAAGACCAGACCTATGACATCAGACATAATGTTACCAGTGCTCTAATCATGCCTACAGCTTGTCACCATAACCAACTCAGGCCTACAGTTTTGATCGTAAGCTTTTCCACAAAGCAACATTCAGACACACAGTTGTAAAATTAGAAAGGTATACAAAATTACAGTTGGCTAAGCAAGATACTATATTTCCTAAAACAGCCTAACAAGAATTCTCTCAGACAAACCTTCTATGTATCCATGGTTTGTCACAGTGAGTGATCAACACCAAAACCATTGTCTACTGCAGTAATCTGTTAGATTTCATGTAATACAATACCTATCTGTAGGCTTTTATATAAAGTCATAAAAATCCACAATTGAATGCCGATTGATTTTAACATATGCTTGTTAGACTTGGCATCTTTGGCGTGGTTTCCCCTGACTTTTTGCCTTTACCTCCAGTATTTTTGATTCTGTACTGGATTTCGTTTTTTCTGGCTTAGATGCTTTGGGCACTTTGCCACTGCTGATCAGTGTCAAAGTGCAAGTGCTCCCTGTTTAAATTGTTATTGCAATTGGTTCTCCCTGATTGGCATATTTGATTTACTGGTAAGTCCCTAGTAAAGTGCACTAATGTGCCAGGGCCTGTAAATGAAATGCTACTAGTGGGCCTGCAGCACTGATTGTGCCACCCACATAAGTAGCCCTGCAAATGTAACTCAGACCTGCCACTGCAGCATCTGCGCGCAGTTTTGAGCTGCCATGTCACCCCTGCAAGTGCACCCACTTGCCAGGCCCTAACCTTCCCTTTTCTTACATATAAGACACCCCTCTGGTAGGCCCCATGGGCAGGGTGCAGTGTATGTGAAAGGTAGGACATGTACTGGTGTGTGTGACATGTCCTGATACTGAAATACTGTCAATTTAGTTTTTCACTACTGAAAGGCTATCTGTCACATAGGATAGCATTGGAGATACTTTGTAACACCTTACAAGTATAACTTCCCATTGGGACAAGATAGAGGTATAAAGTTTAGGCTCTCTGGACTCAGAATTTAGTGAGGATTGTTTTTAAATTGTGTGTTTTGAAAATGCCACTTTTAGAAAGTATTAGAAAAAAGAACACACTTCTTGCGTTCCCACTGTCGCACTGCAAAGCGTAGGAATTGATCCCACCAATGTATTATTTTTATCCGGTACTCCAATGTAATCTCATTATAACTGTTTCATTATCCAATGTTTATTCCATGTACTATTATCTTCAAGTCATAACGGAGACAGTGTGGTCAAATCTGTAGTCTATATTAACATCTTCAAATACCAATTGTACGCCAATCCAAGCTTTATACAGAGGTACGTCCACATCAACCACTTTTTGAAGTTAACACACTTTGTGAATACCCAATGCATTTCGAGCCTGCCTGGCTCTTCGTCAGGGGTTACTGAAAATGCAATAAACAGTATAAGTATTTCTATAAACAATGTTTTTAGATGTAAAACACAACGTCTAAATCCGGCTAATTCATTCTCAACTTCATGTCTTAAACAAACAAAATTCAAAATTCATGTTGAGGAGGAGAGTGAAAGGGGAGTAGAACAGGGTACCGAGTGAAGGGCAAGAGCACTGAAGGTGACTGTGTTTTGAAAGAAAAAACGTGGGATATGGAGAAGGAGGGGTGTTGAGGAGGAGAGTGAAAGGGGAGTAGAACAGGGGAGGATTCACAAGCCAGAGTATGGTTTTCTGATGAAATGGTCGGCACGTTGTTTTTACGTTCATAGCATATGAAGGGTAATCACAGTTGTGGGTGACATTGGGAGAAACATGGGGTAATAAGCAGTAGCATTTGAATTTTGAATTTTGTTTGTTTAAGACATGAAGTTGAGAATGAATTAGCCGGATTTAGACGTTGTGTTTTACATCTAAAAACATTGTTTATAGAAATACTTATACTGTTTATTGCATTTTCAGTAACCCCTGACGAAGAGCCAGGCAGGCTCGAAATGCATTGGGTATTCACAAAGTGTGTTAACTTCAAAAAGTGGTTGATGTGGACGTACCTCTGTATAAAGCTTGGATTGGCGTACAATTGGTATTTGAAGATGTTAATATAGACTACAGATTTGACCACACTGTCTCCGTTATGACTTGAAGATAATAGTACATGGAATAAACATTGGATAATGAAACAGTTATAATGAGATTACATTGGAGTACCGGATAAAAATAATACATTGGTGGGATCAATTCCTACGCTTTGCAGTGCGACAGTGGGAACGCAAGAAGTGTGTTCTTTTTTCGAATACATGTGTATTGACTGTGGTTGGGGCGATCCACGGACACTGGACGCACGCACCTATACACAAGTTTTGAATTTTGGAATAAATTTAAAGGGAAGGAGTGCAAGCTCTACATATATGTTTTTTACTTTTAGAAAGTAGGCATTTTCTTGTTTAACCATTCTGTGTGCCTCTGCCTGTTTGTGGATTGACTGTCTTGTTTTGGAGTGACAGGGGCTGGGTATGTACCTTCACTGTAGACAGCCACTGGGGGGGTGTTTGAGGTGTGCCTGGACCTTCCTGGATGACTCAGAGCTGAGCTGAATAGACCTTGGCTGCATTTAGAGTAGTGGGAGGAGTTTTCCTTGCACCTAAATAGGGCCGGTCTCCCTTGCACAAGGCTGTCCCCACCCCCTGTGGTCATACTGCACCAGTGAGGACAGAACTGAATTGGACTGGGCTCAGAGACCCTGGCACAAAGAAAAAAAAAGACAAAATGGGCTATAAGTAGTGGACCTTAACCCCCTGAATTTTAGATCACTTCTGGACTCAAGAGGAACCTTTGCCAAGGAGAGGAGCTGGAAAGCTGTGAGGAGGAGTAATGCCCCTTTGCTGTGTGGGGTTGGCCTGCAGTTGCTGCTTCTGCCAGGGAAAGGACAAAAACTGGAACTTTTCTGAGAAACCTGCTTGAAGAAGAATCTCCAAGGGCTTGTGCGTTCTGGCCTCCTGTTCTGAAGACTCAGGGACACAAAGACTTCACCACCAGCTCCCCTGAACTCTACTGCTGAGAGTTCTGACCTGCCAGGAGGTGCCTGTTCCAGTTTTGGGCCTCTGAAGGTTGGAGCTGGAAGAAACCTAAGAGAAGCAAGAGAAACCATCTCCGATGCAGTCAGCGCGGCCGCCGTGATGCTGCGACCTGCACCGAGGCCAGGGGCACCGCTAGAGAAGTGCACGACGCACCGCCCGGCCTGCACCGCATCACCGACTCCTACACCTATCAGACTTCCCAACACCAGCGCTAATGCCGACTCCGTCACCGCCAGCATCTGCATCCAGTTATCGCAGTGCCGATAACGGCAGAGGGTGACTCTATGAACTCGCCGACTTCACATCGCCTCACCGGAACCGACGTCTCGCCGCCGACTTCCCCTGTCCTGGATTCGACACGTCACCCCCTTGCAGACACGACGCCTCGCCTCCCCGTGGCAGCCAGGGAGCCGGCTTTGACCTCGACGACGCCGTGCATCGTCATATACTTTGTTTTCCAAGGTACTGTTTGTTTGGGAATCTATGTGACTCCATGTCCGAGGGCGCGCACCTAGCGGTCGGCGCCATACTTTGGTTTTTTTGCTGTCACGACGTCGTAATAGCTCCAGGTGGAGCTATTTGTTTTTGACAAGTTCTATTTATGCTATAATCCTTTTTAAATCATATGTTAATACATGTATGCTGGATTTTTGTCGTTTTGGTCTTGTTGAGTTTAGATAGAGATACTTTATTTTTCTAAACTGGTGTGGTGTCCATTTGTGGTGTTTTCACTATATTACTGTGTGTTTTGAGTACAAATACTTTACACATTGCCTTTGGGATAAGCCTGTCTCCACGTGCCAAGCTACCAAGGGGGTGAGCAGTGGTTATCTAAAGTGTATCTCCGTTACCCTAACTAGAAGCAAGGGTCCCTACTTAGGCAGAGGTACCTATCTCTGCCAATTAGAGACCCCCAGTTCTGACATTGGAGGTCAGCAGTGAGGATTGAAATTGTATTTGTATTTGACCCACTGTGATTGGTGTACATCACTAGTTAAGTGCAGATCACTATGCAACCACATACTGTGTTATGGGTTCTGTTTTTGATCTGACCCTTGAAGTATCCATGCACCATGTCTCTAATTGGTAAACCAGCAAGTGATGTTGCAGAATTGGAGTTTGATATGGAAATGTTGCATACCCACAGAGTAGATCAACTAAGACAATTTTGCAAAGCTTTAGATGCCCCATGAGGATTGCCTCTAGTAAAGAAGAGCTGCAGAAGGCCTTGAGTGCCTGGGGAGAGGCCAGAGAAGCTGAGAAGACAGGGGATGCAGTTGTGGACGTGGATTTGCCTGAAGGGGGCTTTGTGTCCCAGGATTTTCCTGTAGGAAGAGCAGCCTCTGTGGCTGGCAGCAGTGTTTGTGTTCCAGAAATTTGTCTTCAGAGGAAATGGAGGAGAGGCAAAGGGTCAGGAATCATGAGTTGGAGCTTGAGAAGCTCAGAAGAGAAGACAGGGCCCTGGCCTTGGAGGAAAGAAGTTGCTTTTGGTACATGAATAGAGCATTAGAGAGCTGGACATCAAAGCCAGACATGCAGAGTCCAGCGCAAAGAGTGGCAGCGTACAGTCAGTGCAATCTGGGGGTAAGGTCTACATTCCCAAAGATCTAGTGCAGAATTTCCAGAAGGGGGAGGATATTTATGCTGGGTTTGCATCTTATGAGGCAGCACTGCGTATGAATGAGGTCCTTGAGAAACATTGGGGGGGGGGAACACTTTGAGGTAAAGGGAGGAACACCCTGACACCTTGGAGGAGGCGGGTGCTCTGACCTATCTCAATATGAAGGAGGCTTTATGCCTCAGGTATGGGCTCACACCAAAGCAGTACAGGGAAAAGTTTAGGTCTTTTAAAAAGCTTGACTCAAATACATGGGTGAAATGTGTGAACCTTTATTGCAGAGCACTGGATGGTTGGATAAAGGTCAGCAAGGTAACTGATTACCAGGGGTTGTACAATCTGATTGGTTGAGAGCACCTGAGTAGTCTTTGTGTTCCAGAGCTGCGCCAGCATCTGATGGATAGTAAACTGACTGACACCAGGAAGCTTGCTCAGGAGGCGGACTGCTGGACGAGTACCAGGATCCACAAGGGGTGTGTGGGAAAACCAGTCAAGGGTGGGCAGGGGTCCCATCAAAGGAGTGGGGGGCACAAGGGTAACCAAAAGGAGTTCTCTAAAGGGCCCCAAAATAGTTCCCAGGGTCAAGATTCCCAGCTCCCCAGTGGTAAGAAGCCATGGCCCCCTATGGGTAGGCCAGACAACCGGGGTCCCCGCAAGTGTTATGCATGTGGTCAGGAGGCTCACATGCAGAGTGATCCCAAGTGCCCCAAGGCACCACCAGCACCCACTGGTGCACCGTCACAGGGGTTAGTTAGTGTAGGGCTAAGGGAGGAGTTGGTTCCTAGTGAGGGGGGAGCCAGCTGTGATGACCCTTATCTCATTGGGAGATAGAGAGATGGTCCAGGAGACCTGCCTGCCGGATAACACTAAAAAGTATCTGCAGTGGGTGACCATCAATGGGAGGAGGGTGGAAGCTCTGAGAGACACAGGAGCCAGTGTGACATCAGTGAGGTGTCAGTGGGTGTCTGAGGAGCAGGTCATCCCCAATGTATTTCACCCTGAAGTTGCTGCAGACAACTCTGAGAGTTGTGTAAGGTGGCGCAGGTTTCCTTTGAGTGGGGGGGTCTCAGGTCCTTTGAAAGTCATTGTGAGTCCATCCATGCCTATTGACTGTCTGCTTGACAATTACCTGGAGAGTTCCCCTTGGAAGGAGGTGGAACGCCAGGCTCATTTGGAGATGCTTGGTCTGCCTGAGTGGGCTTGTGTGACCACTCGGTCAATGGCAGCCAGTAAGGGAAATCAAGAGGACCTGGAGCCTGAAACAGTGGCCCAGGTGCCTGCCAGAGAGAGGAGGGGCAGGGGGCGTGGGAAACCCACCCCAGAAGTTCCCACAGCCGAGGAGGAGGCTGACCTTGAGGGGTATGCACTGGAACCTATAGGGGAGCAAGTGGTCAAAACTGTGAGACCTACCTGAGCTGACCCATTGGCAGCAGGAATGGATACCGCACGGAGGAGTTCTGCAAGGCACAGATGAAGTGCCCTACTCTTGTTGGTTTGTGGCAGCAGGCTGCAGACCAGGCAGCAAGTGATCAGTCTGGATCAGATTAGATTTATTAGGAGAATGGTCTCCTATATAGTGAGCTTAAGGTTGCTGAGCGGGGTCAGCCCGTGTGCTGGTGGTACCCGAGCGTTTCAGGACCTTCCTACTGGGTCTAGCTCATGATGTGCCTTTGGCAGGACATTTGGGGTGTGACAAGACCTTTAACAGGCTTGCCACCCACTTCTTTTGGCCCCAAATGCAAAGGCACACTGACACACATTGTAGGTCTTGTCAGACCTACCAGGCAAGCGGCAACAGTGGAGGTAAGTGTAAGGCTCCCCTACAACCCTTCCCTGTATTGAGCACACCTTTTGAGCGCGTGGGCATTGACATTGTATGGCCACTGGAACCCAAGACAGCCTTAGGTAACAAGTATATCTTGGTCTTAGTGGACCATGCCACCCGATACCCAGAAGCTGTCCCTCTCAGGACAATCACGGCCCCTGTGGTGAGCCGTGTATTGATGGGGATCTTTTCCTGTGTGGGGTTCCCCAGAGAGGTGGTCTCTGACCGTGATACACACTTCATATCTAGGTATATGACTTCATTGTGTGAGGAGTGCGGTGTAATGTACAATTCACCACTCCTTAGCATCCCAAAGGAAATGGGTTGGTTGGGAGATTCAACCGGACCCTGAAAGGCATGATAAAGGGTCTTACAGAACCCATGAGATGTAAGTGGGATGTCTTTTTACCATGCCTGTTGTTTGCCTACAGGGAGGTACTGCAGAAATCCTTGGGGTTCAGTCCCTTTGAATTGCTGTATGGGGACCCTGTGAGAAGGTCTCCCAGTCTGGTGAAGGAGGGCTGGGAGAAAACTCCTGGTAAGACCCCCCAAGATGTGTTCAGCTATATGCTGGCCTTCAGGAACCAAACTCAGCGCTTCAGGACACTCACTTAGGCGAGCAGGGAAGCCAGCCAGGAAGTGTTGAAACGATTGTACGACCAGAATGCCACTCTGGTTGAGCTTCAGCCTGGCCAAAAAGTGTGGGTGATGGCACCAGTGGAGCCTTGTGCGCTCCAAGACAATTGGACTGGGCCATTTGAGGTGGTGGAGCACAAGAGTGAAGTAACCTACTTGGTAAACTTGCAGACTCCTAGGAACCCTGTGAGGTTCCTGCACGTGAACCGCCTCAAACCTCACTTTGAGAGGTCTTAAGTGACAATGCTTCTGGCTACAGATGAAGGAATGGAAGAGAAGAGTGCGCCTCTTCCTGACCTCCTGTCTGCCAAGGAACATGATGAGTCAGTGGATGGTGTGAACCTCTCTCCCACCCTGACCCCAGAGCACCAGAGGGATTGTTGCCAGGTGCTGGGACAGTTTGCCTTCCTGTTCTCTTTGACTCCAGGAATCACCAATTGGTGTGTCCATGATGTGGACACTGGGGACATTTTACCTGTAAAACACAAAATTTACAGAGTAACTGACAGCATTAAGGAAGAGGTTTTCAAGATGTTGGTGTTAGGAGTGATAGAGCCCTACAGCAGCCCCTGGGCTAGCCCACTGGTCTTGGTTCTGAAAGCTGCTCCCCCCGGTGCCACTCCTGAACTCCTGTTCTCTGTGGACTACCGGGGGCTCAATGCTGTCACCAGGACTGACGCGCACCCCCTCTCCGAGCTGATGAGCTCATTGATTGGTTGGGAGTTGTTCGGTACCTCAGTACGTTTGATCCATGTCTGGGTACTGGCAGATTGCCTTGACTGTTGGGGCAAGAGAGAGGTCTGAGTTCTCAACGCCAGAGGGGCACTATCAGTTACGTGTCATGCCCTTTGGGTTGAATAATGCCACATTCCAGAGGCTGGTCAACCAGGTACTGTCCTGGCTGGAGGAATTCAGCGCCGCCTACTTAGATGACATTGCTGTATTCAGCTCCAGCTGGGAGGAACACTTGCAACACCTCTGCGAAGTGTTGAAGGCTCTGCAGAAGGCAGGCCTCACTATTAAGGCCAGTAAGTGCCAGATAGGGCAGGGATCTGTGTTGTACTTAGGGCACCAGATAGGAAGCAACCAGGTTGCGCTTCTACAGCCAAAGATCAGCACCATTCTGGCATGGGAGCTCCCCAGACAGAGGTGAGAGCCTTTTTAGATCTTGCCGGATACTACAGACGGTTTGTCAAGGGGTAGGCACCATTGTTGCTCCCTTGAAAGAGCGGACTTGACTTCAAGGAAGCAGCCAAGAAAAGTGATCTGGACTGATGCCAGTCAGACCGCTTTTGATGCCCTGAAATCTGCCATGTGCACGGCGCCCATGCTCAAGGCACCCAACTTCTCCCAAGAGTTTGTTGTGCAGACAGATGCTTCAGAGCATGGTGTGGAAGCAGTACTCTCACAGCTGAACGACGAGGGCTTGGACCAACCCTTAGCCTTCATCAGTATGAGGCTGCTTCCCAGGGAATAGAGGTGGAGTGTAATTGAAAGAGAAGCTTTTGCTGTGGTCTGGGTGCTGAAGAAGCTAAGACCCTGCTTGTTTAGGACTCACTTCTAGGTTCAGACAGACCACAGGCCCCTCAGATGGTTGATGCAAATGAGGGGTGAGAACTCAAAACTGTTGAGGTGGTCCATCTCCCTACAGGAAATGGGCTTTATGGTGGAACACCGCCCTGGTACATAACACACCAATGTTAATGGTCTGTCCAGATTCTTCCGCCTTAGTGATGAGAACTCCCAAGAGGGTGGGTAGTTCTCCCCACTTTTCAGCTGGAGGTGACACGTGTTAGACTTGGCATCTTTGTCGTGGTTTCCCCTGACTTTTTGCCTCTACCTCCTGTAATTTTGATGCTGTGCTGGATTTCGTCTTTGCTGGCTTAGATGCTTTGAACACCTTGCCACTGCTGATCAGTGTCAAAGTGCAAGTGCTCCCTGTTTAAATTGTTATTGCAAATGGTTCTCCCTGATTGGCATATTTGATTTACAGGTAAGTCCCTAGTAAAGTGCACTGAGTGTGCCAGGGCCTGTAAATGAAATGCTACTAGTGGGTGCAGTGTATTTGAAAGGTAGGACATGTACTGGTGTGTGTGATATGTCCTGATAGTGAAATACTGCCAATTTCGGTTTTCACTGTTATAAGGCTATCTGTCCCTTAGGAGAGCTTGGGAGATACTTTGTAACACCTTACAAGTTTAACTACCCATTGGGACAAGATAGAGGAATAAAGTTTAGGCTCTCTGGACTCAGAATTTAATAACACATCTTTGAGTGAGGAGTGTTTTTAAATTGTGTGTTTGAAAATGCCACTTTTAGAAAGTAGGCATTTACTTGTTTAACCATTCTGTGTGCCTCTGCCTGTTTGTGGATTGACTGTCTGGTTTTGGAGTGTCAGGGGCTGGGTATGTGCATTCACTGTAGACAGCCACTGGGGGGTTTAGGTGTGCCTGGACATTCCTGGATGACTCAGAGCTGAGCTGAATAGACCTTGGCTGCATTTAGAGTAGTAGGAGGAGTTTTCCTTGCACCTGAATGGGGCCTGTCTCCCTTACACTATGCTGTCTCTACCCCCTGTGGTCATACTGCACCAGTGAGGGCAGAACTGGTTGGGACTGAGCTCAGAGAGCTTGGCACAAAGAAGAACAAAGACAAAATGAGATATAAGTAGTGGACCATAAACCCCAGAATTTTAGATCACTTCTGAACCCAAGAGGAACCTTTGCCAAGTAGAAGAGCTGGAGAGCTGTGAGGAGGAGTACTGCCCCTTTGCTGTGTGTTGTGTGCGGTTGGCCTGCACTTGCTGCTTCTGCCAAGGAAAGGACAAAGACTGGAAGTTTGCTGAGAAACCTGCTTGAAGAAGAATCTCCAAGGGCTTGTGTGTGCTGGCCTCCTGTTCTGAAGTCTCAGGGACAGAAAGACTTCACCACCAGCTCCCCTGACCTCTACTGCTGGGAGTTCTGACCTGCCAGGTGGTGCCTGTTCCAGTCTTGGGCCTCTGGAGGTTGTTCCTTCTGTTGGGAGTTGGAAGAAACCTAAGAGAAGCAAGAGAAACAATCTCCGCCGCCGTCAGCGCTGCTGCCGTGACGCTGCGACCTGCACCGAAGCCAGGGGCACTTCTTGAGAAGTGCACGACACACCGCCTGGCCTGCACCGCAGCACTGACGCCTGCAGTTATTGGCTTTCCCGACACCAGCGCTCACACCGACTCCGTCACTGCCAGCGTCTGCATCCAGTTATTGCGGCGCCGAAGGTGACTCTACGAACTCGCTGACTTCGCATCGTCTCACCGGAACTGACTCCTCACCTCCAACACAACCGACTTCCCCTTTCCTGGATTCGACACGTTGCCTCCTTGCTGACACGATGCCTCGCCTCCCCCTTGGCAGCCAGGGAGCCGGCTTCGACCTCGGCACCGAGGCTCACCTCCATGACATCGTACATCATCATAGACTTCGTTTTCCAACGTACTGTTTATTTGGGGGTCCGTTTAACTCCATGCCCGACGCCGCGCACCTTGCTGTTTGCGCTGTACTTCGGATTTATTGCGGTCATGACGTCGTAATAGCTCCACGTGGAGCTACTTGTTTTCTACAAGTTCTATTTTTGCTATAATCGTTTTTAAGTCATACTTTAATACATGTATGCTAGATTTTTGTCGTCTTGTTGAGTTTAGATAAAGATACTTTGTTTTTCTAAACTGGTGTGGTGTCCATTTGTGGTGTTTCCACTATATTACAGTGTGTTTTGAGTATGAATACTTTACACATTGCCTTTGGGATAAGCCTGTCTGGTCGTGCCAAGCTACCAAGGGGGTGAGCAGGGGTTATCTAAAGTGTGTATCCCCCTTACCCTGACTAATAGCAAGGGTACCTACTTGGACAAAGGTACCTACCTCTGCCAGTTAGAGACCCCCAGTTCTAACAATGCTTTTCACAATATATAAGGCAGGCCTAGTGCCTTTTTTATAACATTTCATAATAAACTGATCAGGTCTACAGGCATTATCACTGGCTTGCCACCATAACCAACTGAGTCCTTCTGTTTGCAGTGTGTAAATATTACCACAAACCAAAAGGGGCACTGCAAGCAGTGTTTTTAGTGGAATCACACATATCCCACCCAATTAAATCCTGTACTTAGGGGAACCAACATGTGAGTGGAGCCTAAGCCCGTCTCTCAGTAGGACTCTAAAAGCTCTTTTTTGTTGATCACATCAGGTTACACGACAATTGCACTGTCAAGCTAGACCTAAAAATCCATATAGATTACTGAAGCCCTGGGCTCTCACATACAAAAATGCACTCTGAAGTCTAAAATTATTGACTGTTCTCCCACTTGTGGTGCTGCCAGTGCAAAACAAATGCTGTAAATTATCCAGTTATTTAAGACACTTTAATAGCATTACAGTGCCATATGTTTTCCCTTGAAGGTTCAACCTCAGACATACTATTGCTGGATCAGGCAGCTGGATAAATAAACAAAAGGATCACAGATGTGTGTAGGGCAAGTACTTTTTGTGGAAGCACTCTACTTCTGTCCAATAAAAACATGTACTCCTGACTACCATCATGTGTGCAGCACCAAAGCCCCTCTCATGGTAATGCTTCCTAACGCCATTTTTATGTCAGTCACATAATGTCTGGCGACTGCTGCGTTGTCAAGTCAGACCTAAAAAAGGGCATGCGGATCTGCCCGCTGAAATCTGAAGAGTCCACCACTGCTTGAAGATGGTCGTGATTTCAATAAGGAAATCAAATTCACAGTCAGCGGGCCGTTTCTTCTGGTGACTGTACATGCTTCATGTAACAGCTTCCTGGCTGTTGACTGAGCTGCGAACTTGACAAGCTATGACCTCAGCTGCAATCCCTGGCATTGACTTTCCTACCCCTGGTCTTGGGTTATCAAGGTCGCAGTAGGAACAGAATTTTATGTAGTTTCACTCATTGTCTTCCCCTAACAACCCTGGAGTAAATAGGAAACGATGGAGGCTAAAAGGATTTTTTGGGTCGCAAAGCTTATGATTAGCAAAATCACATGGGTTGCAACTTCTGTTTACTGAGAATCAAGGTGAGCAAAAACAAACACACTACAAAGTTATTTTCAACTAGAGAACCAGCAAAGCTCTTGCTCTCTTGCCGTTGGCACTTAGTAGAAGTGGCACAATCACAAAGTCAACTGTTGATGTAGATATGCAAGCAATGGGGACTGTTCAGGAGTCCCTGGGAAGTCATGGGTTACTTGACTCAGACTGTATCAATCAGAGCCGAGAGATATATTGTGGAGTTTGAGACTCAGAATTCAAAAAGACCATCACTACGGATCAATAACTCAGTATCTAACAAATGCTTACTCTTTACAAAAGAAGATTTTTACTTCATTTACACGCAACATATTGCTGTACAGAATATTGCAGAAGATCAAAAATGCATATGAGGAATGCTAATATCCTTCATGTTTTACTGGGGAGACACCATACGCTGTTCCTTTGGAACACCCTTTCTCAGTACTCCAGGTGGAACAGTTAGAGTTTGTCTTTGAGATTCCCCCCTATAGGAACATGAAATGAGGTAAGTCTAGTGGGGGTGACTGGCTTGGTTGAGGTCTTTATGAACAGTTATCATCTCCACGCTAGTTTGGGCTATTTTCTCCCCTTTTTGGTTCTTACCAGGTTTCACAGAACCTTTATGCTAGCCTTTGTTGTTAGGAAGGCAGCGCCTGTGTTTTCTTGAGTGTTGATGGGCAGCACTGGTCTACGTACTGTGCGGCTTATGGCCCACAGAGCACATGAGACACAAACCTCATCCCAGCCTGACTATCAGAGGATCGTCTGACATTTGCAGCACTAGCGTGATGTCAAAGGTGAGCTTAGGAAGCACCAGTCCAGAAGGCCAGCATGGAGTTACAGTCCTCGCGGCTTGGCAGGTCTTGTTGCTTGGGGTCTTCTTAGGGCCCAGAATTAAACCCACGATGCACACTAGGTAGGTGCCCATCCATTGTTGTCACAGTGAACAGTTAGGTGTTGTGGTAGACCCATGAGTTTATGTGTTTACGTAGTTCTCTTCAGCTTCCTTGCTTCTTTTGTACGGCCTGCAGATTGTGGTCCGGTAGCTTGCAGAACGTTATGGCTTATAGGTGCTTGATTATTGCATCGGAACTCGGACAGACTTGAAACCTACAGTAACCTCCATCTTCGGGGTAAAGAGTCAGGTCACATTGCAGAGACACTTAATGGGCTCCTAGGCTTCACTCTTGCACAGCAGTACAGGTCCTTCCCTAGTACTGCAGTGGACATCTTCGGCTCATACCATCTTGACTCCACAGCTTCCATGTCTTCTGATCAGTGTGTTTCTCATGTCAGGACACCTTCATTGTTACTACATCATAACAGTTGGTCTGTTCTCTCCTTCAAGGTAGAGTCCAGGCTGCCTTTCCTGGCAGGTTAAAATGAAGTCCCCAGGTGATACCCCAACCCTGGAGCACAGAGAATTTCCTGTCACCACTGGTGTTAGAGACCTTGGATTCTTGTTGAGAAATTTTGACACACTGCCTGAAAGTAACTGTCCCATCTTTCTCCCAACGTTTCAGATGGTAATTTTGCATTCCAGCTGTCACTCTTGAGTCCGGTTCAGGGAGGTTCTGCCCTTTTGCTTATTCTACTCAGACTGGCCCAGCAAAGTCTTTGCCGCCAGGTGTGCGCAGGATGGTGAGGTGGAGCTAGGAGTCTACTAAAAAAGCACAAAAAAAGAGTGAAGGTGTCCCCCCTCATCTGCCTGTTAACCAGTGGAGCTTTCCTCGCCAGACAATAATGGGTAAGGAAAGGGCAGGGGGAAACGCCCGAGCCCAGAGAGAGCCTCTGTCTCCATTCCTTAACACCCTCAAGTCTGACCAACTACAAAGGATCTCTGGAATGTTCTGAGAGCAGCCATGCAATCCACATCCACTGTCTGAACTCTCCATTTAACCCTGTATCTTAGGTACATGTCAAATGAAGCAAACACAAAATGAAACCTAGTGTGGCTCCAATCACTTGTGTCACACACACTCCATACATGAATCTTCCAAACACTAAATGGTACGCTCATGCGACATCCATGTACCACATAGATGAGCAAAGGACTTGATTGCAGGGGACTGGGAGATGCAGACTAATTTAAAAAGTGTGGGAAGTTAGGACAAAACTCTCTCCAGCAGGCACAGGTAAAAAGAGCCTGCTTTTTCACTAGAAATGTGATTGCTAAAACCACTGTCAATCCTCTACAGCCCGGTGAGCTGACGGTGGACACGCTCGACAAAATGAGAGTGCACATGGTGTGCCCCTTGGAACCACAGACCCGTGCTCTGGGTCTCAATGTGTTACTAACTCCGGCACATGCACGTAATCATTTTGTGTGCTGAGGTGGGATCAGAAACCATCAGCTAGCTACGAGGAACTCGAGGCAGGGGAGTATACATACCAGGGCATGCATGGGACGTTTACTGCCCCAACACAAGCCATTGTGTCCTTCACCCTCCTCTGCAATCTAGTGCTGCATCCTCCAAAGGACAATGAAATACTGTTACTTAAACTATTTTAAATCGTTTTTTCACCTGTAATAACTGCATATGAAACAACCCGTGTACAAAACATATTTGTGCTGAGAAAAGGCTCTTCTTTGAATCCAGCATCCTATCAAACCTGCCAGTTTCAAAGTATTCCAGAGTACTGACTATAAACGTAATATACCTCATTCTTAAGGCCCTGAACTGAGGGGCCGACTGGCTAAACCTTAACCCCTAGAATAGTAAGAGATTCACAAAAGAGGTAAGGCAGGGAGCGCAGGAGACAACAAGCACTGTACACTGCCCATTACACAATATCAAAAAACACCCAATAGCGTGTGATCTCAGATTTTCTCTCGCTTCTTTCACGAAGGTTTCTCTGCATGCGACTCCACCCCACCTTGATTCATTTTTATGATTTTACTGCTCACTATCTCAGCTAGAGGACAGGAAATGGATCCGCCACCTCCGCTGGGGCTTTTGACTTGATCACCTCATGCACAGGGCCCTCTTCCATGGAGCCACAACTACAGTAGCAGATAATCCCACTCACCCTCCGCCATCTGGGAAGGTATACTTCCTTGTTTCTGTGCTGATGTGTTTATGACATTTGCTGTGGTTAGTTGAAAAATGCCTGAACCTTCTACAGTATTTACTTGTATTGCACATTTAAATGCCTCCTACCTCCTCCCCAACACCTTTGACTTCCTCCTCCGTATATAATGCAGCCACTGGATTATCTATTCGCCCTTCCATGGATTCGCCCGCCTGCCCCCTCAGATGAGGCCTCTATTACAGACGATTGGTTCTCATGGTGAGTTTAACCTGCAGCAGCACAAGTTCTTGAGTACTGCTGCTGATACTGTTCAATGTGCACAAGAGCAGCCAATACTCCCACAAACCCCGAGCAACTTTACCAGACACCCAGGATCTGTTTTCTAACTTTTGATCACAAGAAGCTTTCTTCCTGTCTCATAGTGTAGGAGAGAATAGATGCAAAGTCAACAAGCATTAGCAAATCCAATAGGTCTCGCCTATACATGAGCTATTGGCTTTGGCAATGTGTTTTTATCATGTTGTACACCAGTGTGGTTGCTATTCAGCATGGCTAAAAGTTAGTGGCGTGGAGTGTCGTGGAGTGGATTACGGGAGTAGAGTGTTGTAAAGTGGATTTGTTGGAGTACAGTGTCTTAAAGTGGAGTAGGGGGTAGAGTGGAGTAGAGTTGAGTAAAGGAGAGTAGAGTTCAATGGCTCAGTGGCAGAGAGTGTCGTAGAGTGCAGTGGCATGGAGTGGTATGGGGTGGAATAGGGTGGAGTGGGTTGCAATGGATTGAGGTAGTGGAGGTGAAGTGGATTGGGGTAGAATGGGGTGGATTGGATTGGATTGCAATATAGTGGAATGGATTGAGTGGAGTGGGTGGATTGGGATGGGGTGGATTGAAATGAGGTGAGGTGGACTAGAGTGGGGTTGATTAGATAGGATTGAGGTCGGTGCATTTGATTGAAGTGATAGGACTAGGGTGGGGTGTATTGGAGTGGGGTGGGGTGGAGTGGAATGGGTGGACTACAGTGGGTTGAATTGGACTGGGGTGGGGTGGATTACACTCGAGTGGGGTGGATTGGACTGGAGCAGGATGGAGTGGGTTGGGCTGAAGTGGGGTGGATTGTATTGGATTAGAGTGGGTGGATTGGAGTAGAGTGGAGTGGATTGGAGCAGGTGAAGTGGGGTGGGTTTGAGTGGAGGGGATTGAAGTGGGGTTGATTGAATTGAAGTGGAGTGGAGTGGATTGAAATGGGATGGATTGGATAGGAGCGGGGTGGCGTGGGGTGGGGTGGGGTGGACTGGAGTAGGGTGAATTGAATTGAGTGGGGTGGGGTAGGTTGGATGGGGGTGGGTTGGTTTGGGGTGAGGTGGGATGGATTGGAGTGGGGTGGATTGGAGTGTGGTGAATTGGATTGAGTGGAGTGGATTAGGTGGGGTGGAGGTGGAGTGGGGTTGACTGTATTGAGTGGGGTGGACTGAATTGGGGTGGATTGGTCTGGAGTGAGGTGGATTGGATTAAGGAGAATTGGATTAGGTGGGGTGAATGGAGTGGGGTGGATTGAATCTGAGTGGACTGGATTTGAGTGGGGTGGATTGTGGTGGATTGGACTGGAGTGGGGTGGATTGGACTAGAGTGAGTTGGATTGGATTGGAGTGGGGTTAATTGAAGTGGTGTGGGGTGGATTTGATTGGAGGGGTGGATTAAGGTGGTTTGGAGTGAGGTGCAATGGATTAAAGTCGGGTGGATTAAGGTGGACTGGAATGGACTAGAGTGGGTAGATAAAGGTGAATTGTATTGGAGCGGGATGCGTTGATTGGATTGGAGTGGGTGGATTGGAGTGGTGTGGGCTGGATGGATTGGATTGGGGTACAGTGGGGTGGATTGGATTGTGGTAGAGTGGGGTGGATTGGAGTGGAGTACAGTGGATTGGAATAGAGTGCAGTGGGGTGTATTGGAGTGGGATGGATTGATTGGGGTGAGATGGATTGAATTGGAGTGGATTGGACTGGGGAGGGGTGGGTTGGACTGGAGTGGGGTGGGGTGGGGTGGATTGGACTGGATGGATTGGAGTGGGGTGGACTGGGGTGGGGTAGTTTGGGGTGGAATGGATTTGGGTGAGGTGGATTGGAGTGGGGTAGATGGAATTGGTCTGGATTGGTGTGGGGTGTATTGGAGTGGAGTGGGGCATTTTGTGGTGAATTGGGATGGAGTGTGGTGAATTGGGATGGAGTGGGGTGGATTGGGATGGAGTGGGGTTGATTGGGTTGGAGTGAGATGGATTGGATTGGGGTGAGATTGATTGGGTTGGGTGAGATGGATTGGACTGGGGTGAGGTGGATTGGATCAGAGTGGGGCGGATTGGATCGGAGTGGGACGGATTGGCTCGGATAAGAAAGGGGCAGATTAGATTGGAGTGGGACGGATTGGATTGGAGTGGAGTGGATTGTTTTAGATTGGAGTGGGGCAGATTGTTTTGGATTGGAGTGGGGCAGATTGTTTTGGATTGGGGCAGATTGGAGGGGGACAGGTTGTTTTGGAATGGAGTGGGACAGATTGTTTTTGGTTCGGGTCTGGTGGCTTAGTGGACTAATGCATCCACTGTATGGGCCTGTGTTTGACCTCACGGTCACAGGTTCAAATCCCGGCGGGTCCACTCAGCCTTTCATCCTTCTGAGGTCGATAAAATACCAAAATAGTACCATTCAGTTGGGTAACAACAAACATCTGTTATTCAGTGCCAAGATACCCTTGGGTGAATATGCGCTTTACAAATACACATGTTATGTTATTCGAGTGGGGCAGATTGCTTTGGATTGAGGTGGGGCAGACTGTTTTGGATTGGAGCGGGACATATAGGAGTTGTGTTAATTGTTTTGGATTGGAGTGGGGTAGATTGAACTGGGTCAGATTTTGGTTGGATTGAAGTTGGGCAGATTGGAGTGGTGCAGATTGTTTTGTATTGGAGTGGGGCAGATCCTTTTAATTGGAGTGGGACAGAGTATTTTGTACTGGAGTGGGGCAGAATGTTTTAATTGAAGTGGGACAGATTATTTTGTATTGGAGTGGGGCAGATTCTTTTGTATTAGAGTGGGGTAGGTTGGAGTGCGGCAAATTGTTCTGGAGTGGGGCAGATTGCTTTGGATTGCTGGATTGGAGTGGGGCAGATTATTTTGGATTGGAGTGGGGCGGATTGTTTTGGACTAGAGTGGGGCAGATTGTTTTGGATTGGAGTGGGGCAGATTGCAGTAGGGCAGATTGTTTTGGATTGGAGTGGGGCAGATTGGAGTGGAGCTGATTGTTTTGGATTGGGTGGGGCAGATTTTTTTGGATTGGAGTGGGGCAGCTTGTTTTGGATTGAAGTGGGGCAGATTGGAGTGGGGTGAGGTGGATTGGATTGGAGTGGGGTGGATTGGGGTGTACTGCACTGCATAATTTTGAAAATTGCATAAAGAAACAATGTCACTTTGCAATATATAGAACAAGATAATCATCATCTTTTGAGAACAGCGCCCACAAGCAAAACAAAACAAAACATGAGTGCAAAGTGAGAAAAGAAGACTTGGCAAAATAAGAGAAAGTTAACTCTAAAAAATAAAACTTGGCAATTTTGTTTGTCCTGCTGGGCACCTTTTTGCCAGTCACACGCCTTCTGTTTGAAGGGCACTAGAAGTTAAAATGAACAAAATTGTATCTCAATCACGTCCAGAGCAGTGGACGGGCACTAGTTAAGTTGAATCAATCAGTGCATTGTCACTGCTCCACAAAGACGAACAGAATGATGCTAGGCCTGCAGTGACCAGTTACGAGGCTAAGAAGAGTGCCACGCAAGCCAACAAACTGTAAGCAACGGTCGGGCTCCAAGCGATACTATGCTATTGCATGACCGACCCTAAAAATAACCTCCAAGTAATCACAGTGAAGTACAGTAACACCAATGTTATGTTCTACTGCACAGTACCAAGCCAATAAATAATTGGATAATAAGTACTTTTGTGTTCTATAACACTTTCCTTTGCACTTGTTGCATTGTCGTAACATTACACCACAAGTGTTCCACTCTAATTCCCTTTTTCTAAATATTTGATGTGGCACGGACCTATCGTAAATGAGCAGCAGAGTATTTTACAAAGACGGTTTTTGTAGCAGAAGCACCTCAGGTACTATACATATAATACAATGCATTGTGTGTGTATGTGTGCCCATGCTGGTATGTGTGTGTGGGTGTGCGTGTGTGCGTGCGTGCGTCTCACTGCAGAAGCTTATAATGATAATGCGCAATCTGCTGTTAGAGGAAATCATTTCCGTCTTTTCACAGCAAAAACCTCCACATCTCCTCCGTCACCTCCATCCCCATTTTCATCTCCCAGGAAAACCTTGCCTTGTGAGTATGCCCCGAGGTGTCCGCCATCGCCGCCCGATACAGTTTAGAGACAAACTGTTTAGTAGAGATCACTGAGAGCAATGTGTCCAGCGCCCGACAGTAGGTTGATTAGAGAAAGCAGGAGTGATGGTTCTCAGTTACTCCGTAGCCTATAAAGGAAAGAGTCAAGAGGGGTACATGGTTTGTTCCCCACAAAGGAGTCCAAAGGATATCAAAATGAGTGGCACAGTGGTGCCAGAATCCAGGCAGTTGGCCAAGGTATTGGGTATCAGTAATCCGACAAAATAATGCGGCAAGGAGAGTGCTCCTCGTGCTCCTGGTATCGCAGTCATGGATGAATATATACTCATCTACATATCAACCCTGAAGAAGCTGAGGTGTTACAGACCTATCGAGGAAACACGTGTTGGCTGAAAGGTTCTATGCTGACTATATTACCTGCTTTTCTGTTTGGAGGTTGAAAAGTTCTATGCTGGACTATTTCTGTTTTGGAATATAGACTGGCAGTGAGAATTCCTACTAGCCATGTGTGAAGATTTTGGATTACACCTCCAGGGATCGAACTGAAGAATTGGATTAAAGTGGACTATTATTTCATGACTACTGAATTTGTGACTGGTTTCTTACAAACTTTTGAGTGCTCAGATTTGCTTGTTCATATAACTTGCCCTTCGCCTTTGGAGGGTATATTTGGGTTGTTTTTGGTAACCGACCCTCTCTTCCTTAGAGCACCACTTATATATTACAAAATCTGACTTTACTTTCCCCAAACATATTACTGTGTGCCCGTATTTGTCTCTTTTTGACCTGGTTACCATATTCCTCACAAATACAAATATTATTTCTTCGTGACCTGGCCTCCATATCTTCATTCTTGGCTGCAATGACTTGCAATACCTTTTCCATATTAAGGAGCATTTTCCAATAATGGAAAAGCTATCCTGTGTTGAGGAGATCCTTTGCTTAACCAATTTTTCATCATGTGCCTCAATTTTTCGTGTGATGGAGTCCATATGAGTTGTAGGTGTCTGTTGGAAACGGGGTTACCGAGACCGTTATGGTAGCATGGCGCAAAGCGGGGAAAGGCACGCGAAGGCAATGTGTAAGGCAGTTGTGCAGCACACTCTCACATTAACTCAGAAATGCGACGCAATAACCGGACACCACACCAGGCTTGTATAAGTAACAATCAGGTTCCTTTATATTGATCAAGATGGCATTCAATTATTCAAATTATACATTCGGGTAACTAGTGCGCGTTCATTTAAAAAGACCCTTCACAATTCTGGCCACTAAAAGGCCGCATTAAAATCACAGCACCACTGCTCATTCGGGTGCTCTTTACCAACTAGGGCCTAGAACAGGCGCAACACGGTTTATACATCAACATATATACAGTAGGCCTAGGTACTCTATACAGCCTATGATACACTAGGCGGGAGGGAATCCTACCGGGAACCCCTCAACATGTCCAGCAGCTGGGGGCTTCCAAAAGGGGGGAACTTCTTTATCTCCCCGGGGAGGCTAGGGTCATAGGATGTGCCTGGCCTGTAATCCCAAAGTCATTAAAGGCCCCCTCCCTCCGTGATCCCTCCTCAAGGGTGGCCCCCGGCCCCCAGGGGCTTAACCTAGAGCCCTAGGGGCCTCCTGGGCTCACCTGCGGTGTTGTGGCTGGCTGCGGGGCCTTACGGCGGACTCCTCTCTGGCCCGGCCCTCTGTGGTGGGGGCGGGGCCCGGCGCGAGTCTTGCGGCCCTCCGGCCGGTGCTGATTGCTTGCTCGAGGCTATGGAGCCTCTCGCGATGTTGTTCCCTTCGTTGGGGGCCGGTATGCTCCTCCTCCGGCCCCCGTGGAGTCCAGGGAGTGAGTGGGGACTTGGTGCGGGAGCCGGCGGTCCTGCCAGTCGGCTCCGGCGTCCCGAGAGGTGAGGAGGTCCTTCCTTACCTCCCGGCGTGCTGGGCGGAGGCGGGCTCTTCACGGCGCCCAATCCGGGCGCGGCGGCGATTCTTCGCGGGGCTCCCGTTGGCAGTGGAGCCCCGGGGACGCCCTCCCGATTGGCTCCGGCTGAGCCAATCGCGTCGCGGCCTTCTCTTCCTCCGGGGGCTCCCGATGGCAGTGGAGCCCCTCTGACGTTGATGTTCGGCTCTGCTGGGCCAATCACGTCGCGGCTTCTGGTGGTTGCCAGGCGACGCCCTCTTCTCCGGCGATTGGCTTTGGCGGGCCAATCCCGTCGCGGCCTTTTCGGGGCGCGACCTGTGACGCGGTCAGCGTCCCCGGCCCCTCGGCGACAGCGTCCACGGGCCGGGAGGCCGCAGCAGGCCTCAATTCACTTCACGCGGCCCACGGGGCTGCGGCGGCGGTATTCTTGGCCGCGCTGGCAGCGGCAGGGGTCTCGGGCCCGGCGGTGACTTGTGGTGATTTCGGTGAGGGCGCGGACGGCGCCCTCACCACTACTATGAATAGGGGAGAGATCTCCCGGCCTCAGTTCCCTTCTTCCAGCGGCGGCGGCCGCGGCGGTGATCCGGTCACCAGGTCAGTGACCGAGAGGGGGGGTCAAGTTCTCTCCGCACTTGGGGGTTGCAGCGCAGGCGCGCTGACAGCCTTATGCTCAGGCTGTGAAGGGATGGTTCTAGGGGGACAGTCCAGCTGTCTGTATAGGTAGATAGGGGTGGAGGCCTAGCGCTTAGGACGCAGCGCTTCGCCTCCTGATCCCCTCTCAATGGTTTTCACTTGTAGTCCTGAAATTCTTGGATGCAGTAAAGTCTCTTTATGAACAGGGGGGTTGTGAGTTGGTGATTCTTGGAGGAGTTGATGTGCCTCCTGGCACGCTGGAGATGGTTCCCTGGGTCCCCTCACACTGGGCAAGATCAGTGGGTGGTGGGCGTTCCTCATCTATCTTACGGCAGCAGGGCCTTGACCCTGTCAGCGGCAGTAGTGTAGGTCTCCCCCTAGGCCCTAAAGTCTGTACTCCAGCGCAGGTTCTCCCAGGTTCAGCGGTGCCTCAACCTAACTAACTCCAGGTTTTCCCTCCAAGCCTCTTATACCCCTAGGTCAGGTGACCCTCCCAAAGGCGGCAAAGTGTAACTCCTCCCACAGCCCGGAAGGTTCTGGAACCTTCCACCTACCTAGCTATGGGGCCCAGAGGCGGAGACGGGATGGCTACTGTATCCCTTGTCCCAGCCTGACTCTGGCGACTAGCGTGTATGTGTGGAAGGCCCTCTGCAGTAGCAGGGGCCTGTGGCAGCCATCTTTGGTGAGAGAGCACCTGCACCTCAGCACTGACCAGCAGTGGCAAGGCGCCCGGAGACCTAGGTCCAGTAAAAATATGGTGGCAAAAATGAGGCGCAGAAAGGGAAAAAAACAGGGTAAGACCACCCTAGGGCTGACAGGTCTAACACGCGTCCCCCCAGCCGAAAGAGGGGAGAGCTTCCCAACCTCTAGGGAGTTCTCTTCACTAAGGCGGAAAAACCGGGAGAGACCGTCAGCGTTGGCGTGGTCTACACCGGGTCGATGTTCCACCCGAAAGTCCATCCCCTGGAGGGAAATGGACCATCTCAACAATTTGGGATTTTCGCCTCTCATCTGCATGAGCCAGCGAAGGGGTCTGTGGTCGGTCTGGACCAAGAAGTGACAACCAAAAAGGTATGGCCTCAACTTCTTCACCGCCCAAACCACAGCAAAGGCTTCCCGCTCGATGGTACTCCACCGCTGTTCCCGGGGAGTAGTCGTCGGGAGATAAAGGCCACTGGCTGGTCTTGGCCATCGTCATTCAGCTGCGAGAGCACAGCTCCTATGCCATGCTCAGAAGCGTCTGTCTGCACGATGAATTCCCGGCCGAAGTCGGGGGTCCGGAGCACCGGTGCGGTGCACATGGCACGTTTAAGAGTCTCAAAGGCATCTTGGCAGGCAGCCGTCCAGATTACTCTGCGTGGCTGCTTCTTGGAAGTCAATTCCGTCAATGGGCCCACGATGGTTCCATACCCCTTGACGAACCGGCGGTAGTATCCCGTGAGGCCGAGAAAAGCTCGGACCTCTGTTTGGGTCTTGGGGGCTCCCAGGCCATGATGGTCTCAATCTTGGCTTGGAGGGGTTGCACCTTACCTCCGCCCACCAGATGTCCCAGGTACACGACAGATCCCTGTCCAATCTGGCACTTGCTGGCCTTGATGGTTAGACCAGCCCTTTGCAAAGCCTGCAGCACCTCCTGGAGATGCTGCAGATGGTCCTCCCAGCTGCTACTGAAGACAGCTATGTCATCCAGGTAGGCAGCAGAGAAGGCCTCTAGGCCAGACAGCACCTGGTTCACCAACCGCTGGAAAGTGGCGGGAGCATTTTTCAACCCGAAGGGCATCACCTGGAATTGAAAGTGGCCCTCGGGGGTGGAGAACGCAGTCTTCTCCCTTGCTCCTTCCGCCATGGCGATCTGCCAATATCCTGATGTTAAATCAATGGTACTCAAATACCGGGCTGCTCCCAGCCGGTCAATGAGCTCATCCGCCCGAGGGATCGGGTGAGCGTCGGTCTTGGTGACCGAATTGAGTCCACGATAATCCACACAGAACCGAAGTTCTGGTGTGGTGCCCGGGGGCCGCTTTCGGCACCAACACTACCGGACTAGCCCAAGGGCTACTGGAAGGCTCAATCACCCCCAGTTCTAGCATCTTTACCACCTCACTCTGGATACTAGCCTTGACCTTATCGGACAGCCGGTAAGACTTGTTCTTCACTGGCGGACTGTCCCCTGTGTCCACATCATGGGTACACAGGTGCGTGATTCCAGGCGTGAGGGAAAACAACGAGGCGTACTGCCCCAAAACCTGGCGGCAGTCCCTCTGTTGCTCTGGGGTCAAGGATGGGGCGAGGACTACTCCCTCTACCGAACCATCCTTCTCGTGGACCGCCAGAAGGTCTGGCAGAGGCTCACTCTCTTCCTCCTCACTCCCATCCGTTATCATCAAGAGAGTGAGCTCGGAACGCTCCTGGTGTGGCTTCAGGCGGTTGACGTGGAGCACCCTGTGGGGTTGACGGGGGTCTTCATGTC
Organism: Calotriton arnoldi; assembly: GCA_963921515.1. Taxonomy (NCBI): domain Eukaryota; kingdom Metazoa; phylum Chordata; class Amphibia; order Caudata; family Salamandridae; genus Calotriton; species Calotriton arnoldi. Next base: position 1,839,065 of record CAWUFW010002778.1, on the reverse strand, counting down.
GACGACATACGTGGTCTGGCCTTTTCGTTCTAAGATCTCAAACGGCCCAGTCCATCGGTCCTGGAGGGCGCTAAGCTCTCCTGGCTCCATGACCCACACCTTCTGTCCAGCGTCTAACTCTACCGTCCGCGCGTTCCGGTCATACCATTGCTTCATGACGGCCTGACTTGCCTCTAAGTTGTCCGAGGCCTCCTTCCACAGCTTGGCCACTTGGCTGCGGAACGCCAGCATATAGCTGACCACATCACGGGGAAGCTTCGAGGAAGACTTCTCCCACCCCTCTTTGACAAGACTGAGGGGCCCCCGAACGGGGTGGCCATAGAGCAGCTCAAAGGGGCTGAAACCGACCCCTTCTGCGGCACCTCTCGGTAGGAGAAGAGCAGACAGGGTAAGAGGACGTCCCACTTTCTTCTCAAGTCCTCGGGTAGGCTCCTGATCATCCCCTTCAAGGTTTTGTTGAAGCGCTCCACGAGCCCGTTCGTCTGGGGGTGGTAAGGAGTGGAGAACCGGTAGGTCACTCCACACTCCTTCCACATGGCCTGCATGTAGGCCGACATGAAATTCGTGCCCCTATCTGACACCACGACCTTGGGGAATCCCACTCGGGTAAAAATCCCCATGAGGGCCCGCGCCACCACCGGTGCTGTGATGGTCCTCAGAGGGATTGCCTCTGGGTACCGGGTGGCGTGGTCTACTAGCACCAAAATGAACCTATGCCCAGCTGAAGTCGGCGGATCCAACGGCCCGACAATGTCAATCCCCACTCGCTCAAAAGGGGTATCGACCACTGGGAGAGGTTCTAGAGGGACCTTCACCTTAGTCCCTGTCTTGCCGCTTGCTTGGCAAGTGGTGCAGGTCTTGCAATAAGTGTCAGAAGTGACGCGCATCCTGGGCCAGTAAAAATGTGGGACCAAGCGCGCAAACGTCTTGTCCTGGCCCAGGTGTCCTGCTAGTGGTATCTCATGCGCCAACTCTAGCAGAAAGGCTCGGTGGCATTGGGGGACCACCACGGCCCTTGAGGACCCATGCACCGGAGCCTTAGGCTCACTGTAGAGGAGACCATCCTCCCAGTAGACATGGTAATTACCAGTCTCTGTTCCAGCTGCTTAGGCGTCGGCCTGTTGCCGTATGCCAACAAGCGTAGGGCACTCCCTCTGTGCCCGGCAAAATTCTTCCCGGGTAGGCCCTCCTTCCACCTGCCACTCGGCAGGGGTCGGCAGGTCCCCCACGGGAAAACCAACCACCTCAGCGGACTCCGGGGTCACCTCCGCGGGCTCCCCATCCATCTCACCGGGTGTTTCCTCCCGGACATCTCCTCGTCCAGCAGTGGGCTGGGCCCTTCTTTCAGGCTCCAACCCGGGCTGAGTTCCTGGTCGGGCAGCCATGGACCGCGTGATAACGCAAGTCCATCCTGGTAACCCCAACATCTCAGCATGGGCATTGAACTCTACCTCTCTCCAGGCAGTATGTTCTAAATCGTTGCCCAGCAGACAGTCAACTGGCATGGCAGGGCTCACCGCAACCTTCATCAGACCTGACACTCCTCCCCACTCAAAGGGAACTTGGGCCACGGGGTAATGACCCAGGCTATTATCAGCCATCACAACCGGGTGGAACTCCTCAGGAATCACCTGCTCTGGGGACACCAGCTGACGTTTCACCATTGTCATACTGGCACCTGTGTCCCTCAGAGCCTCCACCTCCTCCCCGTTCACCAGGACCCTCTGCCGATACTTGGCAGTGTTCTCGGGTACCTGCACCCTTGGGATGATCTCCCTATCCCCCAGGGAAACTAAGGTCAAGCCTGTCCACTCACCTCCCCTACCTAGGGACAACTCCTCCCCAAGCGCTACACTGGCCACCCCGGGGGTCTTACCTCCTGTGGGGGCTGGGGCTCTCTTGCGACACTGGGCATCCCCCTTGTAGTGTCCAACCTCCCCGCACTCGTAGCACCGGACAGTTCTGGGCTGCTGACTCCTGTCAGGGTAAGTGGGTTTCTGGTATCCAGATTGGGATGGGAAACCTACCCCTCTCCCAGGCGGTCTATTTTGGGGACCTTTAAAGAACTCCCTCTTTTATCTCCCCCTCTTTCTTCTGGGGGAACACCTGTCCACCCTTCGGGGATCCGCCCGGCTCCCTTGTGGGACACCCTAGTGCTGACCCACGTGTCTGCCTCCTCTGCAAGCTCCCTTGGGTTGGTCAGCTTGCGGTCCACCAAGTACTGGCGCAGCTCCGGAAAACATTTCTCGAGGAGGTGCTCTCTCAAAAATAGGTCGTACAGCCCAGTGTAATTGTCAACCTCGCTGCCACGCACCCAACCCTCTAATGCCTTCCGGGCATAATCATAAAAATCTACCCAGTTTTGTGTGGTGAGCTTGTGGCTGTTGCGAAACTTTTGGCGGTACTTCTCAGGGGTGAGGCCAAACTTCCTGAGCAGGGCCTCCTCATGATAGGGTAGTTGGTTCGATCCCCCTTTTCTAAGGTTAGCAGTGTGTCCCTGACTAGTGGAGGTATGTATCTATAAAGTCCTCCTCCCCAGTAGCTCTCAGGAACTCTATGGGCCACCAAAGCTACCTCGTACGCCGTCAACCACTTGTCTATGTCATCACCCACACTAAAGCTGGCCATCACCTCCTGGGTAGGTAAAATTTGGGCTCCTGTGGAACCCCAGTAGGTACGCTGCCACCATTTCCTTTGCCTTCCATTTCCATTTGCAAGGCTCGGAGCTCCAGTTCTTTCAGGCTAAGCTCATGTACAAGCCTTCTTTCCTCCATGGCTAGCCTTCCCTGTTCTCGCTCCCTTTCCATCTTAGCCAATTCTAATGTCAATTGCCTTTGCTGCCTTCTGTCCTCGAATTCCTCTGGTGACACACTCCCCCTGACGCACTACTGCCTGCCCTGGAACGTCTTCCTGGCAACACATTCTCGCTGACGTCAATGTTCAGTAGGCTCAGTTCTCCTGGGTCGTCTGTCTCCCTCTGCTCCTCCTCCTCCCCTCTTCCCTCCGGGTGGGCCATGACCCATGCCCTCAAAGCCTTCTGAAGTACCTCCTTCCTGGCACCTCGCTTGACGGCCACCCCCTCTCTAGGCAGAACTCCTTGAGCTGGTTCACCGTGTACCTCTCTAGGTCGGCTAGCTCAAACTCCATCCTCCTAGGTGGGGTCCCAGACAACTTAAGGAAGGGGTCCTAAATGGAAGGCAGCAGGTCTAACACAGGACTAATACAACTGGCAATTTACAATAGAATTCCTCCTACTTATTATTTTCCTAGGTGTCCAATTGCGGCGCACACTGAGTCACTGTAGGGTGCTGCACAAATACCAGTCCTTATCCCACCGCTGAACACCAATGTTGGAAACGGGGTTACCGAGACCGTTATGGTAGCATGGCGCAAAGCGGGGAAAGGCACGCGAAGGCAATGTGTAAGGCAGTTGTGCAGCACACTCTCACATTAACTCAGAAATGCGACGCAATAACCGGACACCACACCAGGCTTGTATAAGTAACAATCAGGTTCCTTTATATTGATCAAGATGCCATTCAATTATTCAAATTATACATTCGGGTAACTAGTGCGCGTTCATTTAAAAAGACCCTTCACAATTCTGGCCACTAAAAGGCCGCATTAAAATCACAGCACCACTGCTCATTCGGGTGCTCTTTACCAACTAGGGCCTAGAACAGGCGCAACACGGTTTATACATCAACATATATACAGTAGGCCTAGGTACTCTATACAGCCTATGATACACTAGGCGGGAGGGAATCCTACCGGGAACCCCTCAACATGTCCAGCAGCTGGGGGCTTCCAAAAGGGGGAACTTCTTTATCTCCCCGGGAGGCTAGGGTCATAGGATGTGCCTGGCCTGTAATCCCAAAGTCATTAAAGGCCCCCTCCCTCCGTGATCCCTCCTCAAGGGTGGCCCCCGGCCCCCAGGGGCTTAACCTAGAGCCCTAGGGGCCTCCTGGGCTCACCTGCGGTGTTGTGGCTGGCTGCGGGGCCTTACGGCGGACTCCTCTCTGGCCCGGCCCTCTGTGGTGGGGGCGGGGCCCGGCGCGAGTCTTGCGGCCCTCCGGCCGGTGCTGATTGCTTGCTCGAGGCTATGGAGCCTCTCGCGATGTTGTTCCCTTCGTTGGGGGGCCGGTATGCTCCTCCTCCGGCCCCCGTGGAGTCCAGGGAGTGAGTGGGGACTTGGTGCGGGAGCCGGCGGTCCTGCCAGTCGGCTCCGGCGTCCCGAGAGGTGAGGAGGTCCTTCCTTACCTCCCGGCGTGCTGGGCGGAGGCGGGCTCTTCACGGCGCCCAATCCGGGCGCGGCGGCGATTCTTCGCGGGGCTCCCGTTGGCAGTGGAGCCCCGGGGACGTCCTCCCGATTGGCTCCGGCTGAGCCAATCGCGTCGCGGCCTTCTCTTCCTCCGGGGGCTCCCGATGGCAGTGGAGCCCCTCTGACGTTGATGTTCGGCTCTGCTGGGCCAATCACGTCGCGGCTTCTGGTGGTTGCCAGGCGACGCCCTCTTCTCCGGCGATTGGCTTTGGCGGGCCAATCCCGTCGCGGCCTTTTCGGGGCGCGACCTGTGACGCGGTCAGCGTCCCCGGCCCCTCGGCGACAGCGTCCACGGGCCGGGAGGCCGCAGCAGGCCTCAATTCACTTCACGCGGCCCACGGGGCTGCGGCGGCGGTATTCTTGGCCGCGCTGGCAGCGGCAGGGGTCTCGGGCCCGGCGGTGACTTGTGGTGATTTCGGTGAGGGCGCGGACGGCGCCCTCACCACTACTATGAATAGGGGAGAGATCTCCCGGCCTCAGTTCCCTTCTTCCAGCGGCGGCGGCCGCGGCGGTGATCCGGTCACCAGGTCAGTGACCGAGAGGGGGGGTCAAGTTCTCTCCGCACTTAGGGGTTGCAGCGCAGGCGCGCTGACAGCCTTATGCTCAGGCTGTGAAGGGATGGTTCTAGGGGGACAGTCCAGCTGTCTGTATAGGTAGATAGGGGGTGGAGGCCTAGCGCTTAGGACGCAGCGCTCGCCTCCTGATCCCCTCTCAATGGTTTTCACTTGTAGTCCTGAAATTCTTGGATGCAGTAAAGTCTCTTTATGAACAGGGGGGTTGTGAGTTGGTGATTCTTGGAGGAGTTGATGTGCCTCCTGGCACGCTGGAGATGGTTCCCTGGGTCCCCTCACACTGGGCAAGATCAGTGGGTGGTGGGCGTTCCTCATCTATCTTACGGCAGCAGGGCCTTGACCCTGTCAGCGGCAGTAGTGTAGGTCTCCCCCTAGGCCCTAAAGTCTGTACTCCAGCGCAGGTTCTCCCAGGTTCAGCGGTGCCTCAACCTAACTAACTCCAGGTTTTCCCTCCAAGCCTCTTATACCCCTAGGTCAGGTGACCCTCCCAAAGGCGGCAAAGTGTAACTCCTCCCACAGCCCGGAAGGTTCTGGAACCTTCCACCTACCTAGCTATGGGGCCCAGAGGCGGAGACGGGATGGCTACTGTATCCCTTGTCCCAGCCTGACTCTGGCGACTAGCGTGTATGTGTGGAAGGCCCTCTGCAGTAGCAGGGGCCTGTGGCAGCCATCTTTGGTGAGAGAGCACCTGCACCTCAGCACTGACCAGCAGTGGCAAGGCGCCCGGAGACCTAGGTCCAGTAAAAATATGGTGGCAAAAATGAGGCGCAGAAAGGGAAAAAAACAGGGTAAGACCACCCTAGGGCTGACAGGTCTAACAGTGTCCATTTTACTATCTATGGAAACTAGTCTTTCTTGCACTGCCCTTAAGATTGACTGCATTTCATCATCTCTGTCCTTCCTTCCAGGGGAGGGTTTGGTGACCCCGATGCCCCCTTATCCTGCACCATCCGTGTTCCACAGAGGGCTTTAACTGGAGTTTAGACTGTCGATTGTCATTTTTCCCCATAATGAAGTCAGGGGGTGTGTCACTCAGTTCAGTTTCCACCAAGTGGGGTATCCACAGTGAAGGATGACACTGCGAGTTCCCATGAACCATCAAGCCGCTCCAATTCTCCAGCACGTGAAGCAATTTCCAATAGGTCTCACCTATCCCTTTTGGCAGCAAATTAGGGGAGGCACGAGCACACCTAGTCTGCCAGGAGAGATGCATCAGCAGTAGAGAACCAGGCATAAGCAATCCTGCACCTCAACCGTAGGCCACCAGCAGCGAGCCTTGCATTCCTACTTGCAACACTCCAATTCCTCTCAGCAGCCTTCCGCCGTAGCTAGGCCCCGATGACCAGGCCAGGGCGAATCAATGGCTGATGCACCGCAAGCTCCTGAATGGGGAGTAGAGTGCCAGATAATGTCAATCTCTCACTCCATGCTAAGGCCTGCAGTAGTGAGCCCTCCAAATCTCCTACAGCTTTTCAGTTCCTCTGGGCAGTTCTCAGTTGCTTCAGGCTGTGATTACCAGGACAGGGTGGGCACACAGGCTGATGTGCCACATAAAATCCAGCAACTTTGGCAGCAGTTGTGCCTTTTTAAAAAAAAGACAAAGCTTTTGATGACTCTCCCACTTACTTTATCGGTCACCCTTGTACAGACACTATGGTCTTGAAAGCTACCAAAAGACGATCAAGGAAGCCTACTGCACTTTGCACAACTTCACCTCATGGGGAGAGAGAACAACTAGACAATGTGGGCAAAAGATTTTCTGCAATGGCTGCAACCACCAAAAGAGCATCCAAATTCCTTGCGATCTTAGAGAGTCACAATAGGCAAATGTGGCCCAATTTGCCTGAAGATAAAAAGAACAAAGTCAAGGAGTTCTACAGGAAGGAGAGAGAACATCTGCCGAAATAACTGATAGTTCCATATATGTGTCTTCCACCAGCTTTCTCCAGAAGACAGGGATGGCTTAAGGCAACATCTTTCCAACATGATGTTCAGGCCAAGATTCTAGATATGCCCTACAACGGAGAAGCTTTATTTGGTAACACCTTGCACAACTCCACCTGAGGGGGAGGAAACACGACTAGACAATGTGGACAAAAATTTTCTGCAATGGCTGCAAGCACCAAAAGAGCATTCAATTCAATGGCAATCTTAGAGAGTCACAATAGGCAAATGTGGCCCAATTTGCCTGGAGATGAGAAGAACAAAGTCAAGCTATTTTGCAGGAAGGAGAAAGAACTTCTGCCGAATTAATTGATACTCTCATAGATGTGACTTCCACTGGCCTTCTGAAGAAGGCAGGAATGGCTCAAGGCAACACCTTTCCAACCTGAGATCCTAGATATGCCCTTCAATGGAGAAGCTTTATTTGGCAAACAAGTTGATGATGGTCTCCAATCCATCAAATCAGACTCAAAAACAGCAAGATCCCTAGGGGTTCTACAACAGCATCTTCTTCAACTTTTTTACTGCACTGGAGGCCAAGTTTATTACAAAGCCAACTTTCAATCCTACAGATACCAGCCATACCATCAACCCCATGAGAGTAAGGGGCAACCATATATTTAACAACAGAACAGCACCACCAGCAACCTACACAATACAACCTCCTGCAAGAGAGTGGAAGCACAACAAAGAGGCCAAGATGCGTCTAGACGCCAGTGACAACTTCCAGGTACCGGTTACAACTCCGCCCCCACTCCCAACCCCCCACCCCTAGAGCTAGTGGGCAGACAAGTCTCAACTACAAATCTATTACCACAGATCAATCGGTCCCTAGATTTAGTGCACCACAGACACACCATAGAGTTCACTCAAAGACCTCCACAAAATCCACCTCACAAGTGTTCACATTAACATCTTTGTCTGTTACATTTGGAGATTATTTCGATCCTCCAGAAAGGAACCATAGAGTGGGTCCCCTACTCCCCACCAAAATACAGGTTTTTATTCTGCTTTTTCCTTGTAAGGAAGAAATTGGGGAATGGAGACTGATACTTTATTTACAGCAGCCAAATAAGTTCCTCAAGAAGCGATTAATTTGGTATGGTGACACTCCAAGAAGTACTTCAGCTACTAAATCAAGGAGATTTCATGACGTCATTAAATCCACAGGATGCTTATTTCCATATCCCCATTCACCCCAAACATCGAAAGTACTCAAGGTTTGAGGTGACTGGCTGCCTTGCCTTTGGCCTTAAATCCACTCCACAAATATTCACCAAGTACATGGCTTAATTATTGGCACACCTGAGAAGATTGGGGCATCAAATGTTCCCATAGCTAGACAATTGACTCATAAAAGGTTCCTCTTCTCACATCACCAGGAACTCTACAGCAGCTTGTCTGCAGTTATTCATCGATCTAGGTTCAATGTTGAATACAGAATAATCTCATCTGCAGCCCACCAAAAAAAACTAACATTTCCAGGAGCTGTTCTGATTGCATGCAAAGGCAAAGTCTTCGTGACAAGGGAAACAAATCTGAGACTGATCAACCTAGCGAACAAACTTCAAAGAATAGTTTGTTTCAGTGCAGCTCTTCAAATCCTTTCTGTGGATGATGTTGTCTCACATACCCCTAATTCCCCATTGTCGTCTCCACAATAGGCCATTTCAGGAGGAACTAGACAACAAATGGGCATAAAACCAATGATCCTTTGACATAATCAAGGTCACTCCCAGGATGACGAATGCCGAAATACCCTGGTAGAGGCAAGATCAGAATATATCGGTGGTTCTAACATTCCTGAACAAAGCGCCCCAATTTGTTATGACCTCAGATACAACTATGGAAAGGTGGGGAGCGCATCTCTAGGATCTGGAAGTCATGGGAAGGTGGTCACCACAAGAAACTCAACTATGTATCAATCTTCTAGAGTTGAGAGCAGAGCCCCTAGATCTCCAATCTTTTCTTCCAAGAATAAAAGGTTCCTTTGTACTAGTTCATGCAGACAGCACAACGACCATGTACTATTTCAACAAGCGGGAACAGCAAGATCACACTTTCTCTTGAAGGAATCACAAAGTATTTAGAAATGGATTGTTCATCACCAAATTACACTAAAACAAAACATGTTCCTGGAATCAAAGTCAAAGACAGCTTTATTCGATTGCTATTTCATACAATCATAAAAGCACATAAAAACATACGTTATTGCACAAAATAGTAATTCAAAAAAACATATTTTATATCAATTGCTATTTCATACAATCATAAACGCGCATAAGAACAGACATGTTATTACACAAAATGTCAATAAAACGTAATATAGGTAGATTATAGAATTCTAGATTAATGCTAGTGTGCCTTTTGCGTCTATTTGACCTTTGTACTTATATAACAATACTTTTCCTGAGGCTAACAACTTTCTTTAAAAACATTGCTATTCTCCACACGATATGATATGTACATTATCCAAAGATTGTAATACAATGAACGCCGGGCGGCATTGTCTGATCCCCAGAGATTTTAGAATTGGAACAATCCACACTTTTCTTAATTCACTATAGAATCTACAAAATAAAAATACATGAATAGTGGATTGGTCTGAGTGATTGTCGCATGGGCACAATTGCATTTCTCGTGCCCAGTCGTACATTTTTGGAAAGCTTACAATTCTGTGAAGGATCCCAAACCTAAATCTTGTCAATAACAACCTATCGTAGCCACCAGGTACAGTTGTTAACTATGGTTGAATATTAAAAGTGGTTAAAATCAGCTGATTCTGCTGGACACTAGGCTTTATAATCTCGGCCTACAGTCTTAACGTATCCAGCAGCAGGAGGCCCTCTTTTTTTAGGTCCTTTCTCCTTACCGGTTGCATAGTACTCGGGTCAGTAAAATATTCTATGTGGCCTAAATCATGCATAAAATCTCGAACGTACCTTACCCACGGAATCTTAAAAACCCCTTCCAACTTTAAGCTGTCCTTTAAAATATCCCTATTTAGTTGGGTCTCCATTTTTGTCCAAATCCGGTGCCATAAGAGGACAGGCTTCATTTTTATGAGGTCAGAGAGGTATGGTAAGCCCAGCTCAGCATGACAAGCGTACGAAGATGTGCTACTCAGATCTGACAGAATGTATCTCAAAAATGTATTTTCCATCGTTTGTAGCGGATACGTATCAGTAAAACCCCATACCCCTGCTCCGTACATTGCTGTGGAGACACTTTTCGCTTTATAAATCTGCAAGAGCTCCAGTGGTGGTCTCCTGCCTAATTTTCTTGAAAAATGAACAAGTGCGGTAGTAGTTCCTGAAAACACTAGTTTTTTAGCTAATACGGCTTGAGCCCATGAATCATTTTGATCAAAGAGTATTCCAAGGTATGAAAATCTCTTTGTGGGCCCTATTTTCTGTCCATCCACGAACATATCCCTGCACCTCTGACTGCCACGGCCACACCTCATTATGAATGTCTTTGTGGTGTTCACCTTAAGACCGAGATCACTCATAAAATTAGAAAAACTATCTAGCCCCCTTTGCAGACCTACTGGCGTACGTGACATTAAAACCTCGTCGTCCGCATAGAGGAGGGTGGGTATGGGGCGCCCAGCTATCTGAGGAAAATCTTTGTTATCTTTAAGCAATGCGTCTCCCAGGCTGTTTATGTAAAGGTTAAAAAGGAAGGGGGCCAGGACACATCCTTGCCTAACCCCCCTCCTTAAGGGAATGGGGGCAGTGCAGTCACCACTCAGACCGAATCGAACTCGCGCCTGAGCGTTGCTATAAAAGCGTTTGAGAAAGTGGATGATTTGTGCTTCCACCCCCATCACCTCAAGGATCTCCCAGAGCTTGGCGTGCCTTACAGAATCGAAAGCTGCTGTGAGATCCACAAAAGCTAAAAACAGCCTTCCCTCCTTCACCCGTGTATATATCCCAACAAGGATGGCTAAATTTAAACTCTGCTCAATCGTCCCCAAGCCCTTGCGAAAACCGTATTGTATATCAGATAGGACTTTATTATCCTCTGCTCACACATGTAAACGTTCTAATATTATTCGACCCACTACTTTAGTCATAGAATCCAATAATGAAATGGGCCTATAGCATCCAGGGTCCTGACGGTTCCCCTTTTTAAAAATTGGCACAATAATTGATTCAACCCAGGTTGACAAAAAAGGTGCAAAACAGCTGGCATTGATTACCTGGGTGATAATTGGCCCCCATAAAGTCATGTTTGACTTAAACAAGTATACCTGAACACCGTCCGGCCCAGGAGCCTTCCCACCCAGGCTTACAGAGATTGCCTGATTCACTTCATCCAGTGTAAATTGGAGATCAGAATATTGGATCAGGGAATTCGAGGAAATTACCTCTTGGTTGTTATCAATTCTGCCCACACCATTAAATACCCTTGAAAAATACTCAATCCATTGATCCTCACTTATCGCAATTTCAATTGTGGGACCACCTCCAGGGGTCAGGAAAGGTGCTTTAACCCCTTCAGCGCGGCGCGGATTTTCGTGCTGTGCTGAGGGTTCTATTGAGCGGGCGGGGCCATGACGGAGCGGTTCCGTCATGCGCACAGCCCAACCGACGCTTATGACGGAACCGCTCCGTCATAAGCGTCGAAGGGGTTAACAGCTTTCCAGAAGGCCGAGCTATCTCCCATTAAAGAGGCCTTATGCAGGGATTCCCATGGTTCGTTTCTCAAGGCCGTTTTTCTTTCCTTGAGAGCAAACCTATACTCCCCTCTTGCCTGCCTCACGGCATCTAGGTTTCTAGGGATCTTATGTAATACATTTTTTAAATTGGAGTAAGCTCAAGTGCAATTTGAGTCAAACTATCCCTGGGTTTTTTCTTTTTTTGATTTCTGAACGAATAATGCCTCCTTTACAGCACCTGATATAGATTGAAAAGAAGTCAGGATACTGTCTGGGGCAGCTGTATCACTCAAGCAAGTCTCAAAAGCCAATTTACATTTATCTATCACTTGTTTGGTAATCAATAAGGGGTCCACCATTGACCAACGCAAAGTATACCCATGTGTCTTATCAATTGTGATGTTTGCTAAAACCCGGTCAACTTTATCATGTCTATCAGAATTACTTAACGGCAATGAGACAGAGAGACACAATGGGAAATGATCGCTCAATGAATTGTCATCAATATGGAAAGTGCGAAGTCTAGATGCATAATTATTCGACACTAGTATATAGTCTATAGTGGAGCATAAACCCCTTCCATTGAAGGTGTGACGCATGGGGGCAGGAGTGGGACATAGCTCATTTACAAATCCTAAATCAAGGCCAAAAACCATTTCATTGTACAACTCCCCCAGTGTAGAGTGACAAAAGTGGGTATTACTAGTCCCTTCTTCATTTATAAGACCACACAATTTTCCATCGACATTTGGGCACAAGACACTATTAAAATCCCCTCCCACAATTACCATTGTATCTTTGGTGATATTACCACATAAAGTTTTGATATCATTGCCCAACTTTTTACTACAAACCCCACTTTGGTAGGTGGAATATTATTATAAAAATGTACTTACTATCTATGTCAATTTTAATGAGTTGATAATAAATTTCCTCTATGTACAACTCTATCTTTTTTATTTTCAGGCTGTTGGATATGTAGGTACAGAGCCCTCCCTTTGCCCTTCCACTTAGTCCCTCACTGCCGAGGTATGAAAGGTTTTAAACCCGTTAATATGGATTATTTCTTTAGCCCTCGTTTCCTGAAGACATAATACTTCATGGTCTAATAAAAAATCACACCAGATGGGATTAATCATCTTAGAACTTAATCCCGCGATGTTCCATGAAACAAAGTTACAGGTTACTTCAACCCCCGTACCATGGGAGCTAGTTAAAGCTACTGTGCTTGATGCAAGGCCGCCATCATTAGTATGTTCATTATCCTCAAGAGACACACCCCGAGTCGCATTACTAATGCCCGTGCTCTCTTCCCTTTGATCAATAAGTGCCCGATATAACTTGTGAGTGCATAAAGCTGTATGAGACTGAACGGGATTAGTTTCATTATTTTGTGGTTTATGACCTCGATACCCCTTGTGCTCATACTTATTAATTAAAGGAGGGAGTCCTGGATCAGTCAGTCAGTCAGTCTATGTCTTCTAGTGAGTTAAAGATTTCGTAACGATTACTGAGTGGAACCACACAACGATTATACCATAGATCTCTGGTGGGCTGATAAAAAAAAAACAGAAAGAGAATATTTATACCATTAGTTGTGATGTGCCGTTTTCCAGCCCTGTCCAGGATAAGCTGCACCAGACTAGGGGACCTAAAGGTTAGAACCACACAATCACCAGGTAAAGACTTAGTTGATTTACCAACCCAGGCTACTCTTCGTGCCATTTTAAACTCCGAGAAAAGAATGTCTTTTATACCGGTCCTGGAGCTCACCAGATGTAACGACTTATTCTGTAATGTTGACCAGTGTTCATAGGCATTAGACGGTAATGAGGGAGCATTTGCCAGGACGACCGTATAAGGAGTTACTTCTGGCGGGAGATGCAAATTAAAATTTGAGTTGGGAACGATTCCCTGATTAGATATCCGATGACTCTGTGTGTGTGTGGCTCTCAATCCCTCCCCTGATGTAGTACTCCCCTTAGCAATTGGAGGCCCATTTGAGGGATTTAAGATCTGGGTATGGGTCAAATTTGAATCTACTAAGCAATGCTGGGGCCCTAAATAAGCTGGTGGAGGAGGTATGCCTCCTTGGGGTGGAGGGCTAATCCGATCTGGTTCTATAACTATGCCAGCAGATGTTCTAGGGCAGTGTGCATTACTTGTGGGATCACTAGCCACATTTCCCATTCCCCTCATGAGCAATGTATCAGTGCCCCTACATGGGCATGCATCCAAATTATCTATGGGAATGCTAGTAATGGGCTGTTCTAGCTTGGTAAGTCTGATTTCTATTAGAGTCAATTTCTGTAATAATGGATCCAGCAGAGCTGATACCATTGTCTCTAACCTTTTCCAAGTCTCCTCCTCATTTGACCATAAAGGAATCCCGTTTGTGGCAGTGGTTGTTGACATTGTGTTGGACCTCTGCCTACAATCACTATCATTGGTGTTAGTTTTACGTCTAATTGCCCTGGGTGATTGCTGTTTTTGTTTCTGTGGGCCCGACCCTTTCTTTTTTTGGGAGGCGGTTCGTGGCTATTATCTTGACTTATTTTTGCCTTCTGACCCCTAGTAGTTACATTAGACTTACATGGTCTGCTTGCTGACTCAGAAGATGTAGTTATTTCAGGGTCTAGATCTGCGGGCTGTGTCTGGTTAGTTTGAGGAGTAATATCTTCAACAGATTTTTGCAGAAGAGGTCCTACTGTTACATTACGGTTCTGAGGAAGTTGTGGCTCTAGTGATAACCTGCGTTCAGTGAGCTCAATCTCGTGGATAAGTGCCGATTCAGCTCTTAAAAGAAAAGCATCGAGTGTCCCCACAACCCCAAGACCCGCGCCCGACTTGCGCTTACTCATTTTGATGGAACCAAGTAGTGGTAGCGATGATAGTATGTAACGCAATACCTTCCAGAGTCAGTAATCATCGGCCCAAATTCAAAATGTTAATAATGTGGCCCGGCGCGGCCTCCTTCGGGCTCGGACGGGCGCAGATGGGCCTGCCCTTGGCCCGGGCTTTGCCCGGGCACGGCCCAGGCACGCCCGTGCGCGTCCCGCGCCGAGGGAGGCCAAGTCCGCTTTTAAGCGTCACCAGGCGCACGGGAACTGCGTTGGCGTCCCCGGCGCTTGGAACGCTGGGAAATGGAGTCCCGCTGCTGTTTCTCGTCCCGGTAAGGTCAGATAAAGTGAGGACGTGCAATGTCTAAAGTGCTGCTGCTTTCTGGGTGGAAGGGGCTCCCACGCTGCGGGAGGCCGAGTCCGCTTTTAAGCATCACCAGGAGCACGGGAACTGCGTTGGCGCCCCCCCGGCGCTTGGAACGCTGGGAAATGGAGTCCCGCTACTGTTTCTCGTCCCGGTAAGGTCAGATAAAGTGAAGACGTGCAATGTCTAAAGTGCTGCTGCTTTCAGGCTGGAAGGGGCTCCTGCGCTGCGGGAGGCCGAGTCCACTTTTAAGCGTCACCAGGCGCACGGGAACTGCGTTGGCGCCCCCCGGCGCTTGGAACGCTGGGAAATGGAGCCCCGCTGCTGTTTCTCGTCCCGGTAAGGTCAAATAAAGTGAGGACGGGCAATGTCTAAAGTGCTGCTGCTGTCTGGCTGGAAGGGGCTCAACAATAGGTGGGTAGACACTCTCAGAAAAACATAAAGGGAGTGTCACAAATGGGACCAGGACCAACAACAACTGACATCCATCTTTCAAAGCTGGGGGAAACCAAACCTAGACTTGTTCACAACACATCTCAATCACAAATGTCACTTCTATGCCAGTAGGTACCGTCAAGATGGCTCATGGGGAAATGCCTTTCAGACAGCATTGACAGGAATGTTAGCATATACTTTTCCTCCATTTCCACAATACCAAGACTTTTGAACAATATAAAAAGAGAGCTGCGTCGCCTCATCCTCCTAGCCCCATTGTGTCCCAGACACTTTTAGAACAATACCATGTTCCACGCAGACCAGTAACCAATCTTCTAATGATGAACAAAGACAAGTTCTTCATCCCAGCTGACATCTTTTAATTTATCTGCCTAGCTCCTGAATACAATGAGTTCTATCTTTTGAATATTTCAGAAGACTGTTGAGCGATTGCAGCCAAAGTCAGAACTGAAACAACAAACACAAAATAAATATTAAATGGACTTGTTTTTTAATGTAGTGTTCCAAGAACAGCATCCACTCCTTTTCTTCTTTACCTGAGCAGCTCCTCCCATACTTGTTACACATCAAGATCAGGTATCTCCCATGCTTCTGTCAATGTCCACCTAGCGGCAATCTCACATGTTAAAGAATTCCAGGAGGTCTTATTCAGTTCTTATCCACCAGTAAAGAGACCACCAGTTTCATGGCAATTAAACACAGCCCTCTCTCAACTATTGGAAATTCCGTTTGAATCCAAATATAAAGCGCACTTCAAAAATCTGTCTTGGAAGAAAGCTTTACTATTAGCCTTAACATCAGCAAGAAAAGTTGGAGAAATCCAAGCTTTTGCTATTCAAGAACCTTGTATGCAGTTCCAAGAGGACAGAGTCATACTAAGAATTAATCCTCGATTTATTCCTAAAGTACCATCAGACTGTCATGTTAATGAAGCAATAGTTCTCAAGACTTTTTTTTACTGAATCCTGTTAATGCCTCAGAAAGAGCACTTCATAGTCTGAATGTCACACAATGCCTTAAGTTTTATATTGACAGAACTAAAACATTCAGAAAATCTGACCAACTTCTATTATCCTAAAGTCCACCAGGGAAAGGTCACACACTATCAAAGCACAGCATTGAATCCTGGGTCTCTGTAGCCATAATATTTTGCCTTCAGAAGGCTGGATGTTGTCCACCCAGAAAGGTGTCATCACCCCCTGCCACAAGCTCGGACTGCTTACACAGCAGCACACTTCACATGCTGGCTCCTACATTGGTGACCAACTGACATTTGGAGACAACAAAATCTGACTGCCCGGTCAATTCACATTACTCAGTCCCGCATTACTTAGATGTCCATCTAGACCACATTATTTGCTCCTCTGGCATGGCCCCCCTCACTACACACATTGATTACTAGAGCAGGTTGATTTCTGATCACAACACCTAAGTAAGTGGCCGATCTATGATGTGGTAAATTTCTCTCTCTGGTTCCAATATGGCATCTCCAGAGTGAGACCCTGGGGGACCCAGTTTTTTCCACCACACTTTCAGATCACATTACCCAGTACTTCACCGAGAACCAGGACACAGCATCAACTTCAAAGTGGTGACAAGAGGTATTTGCATAAGCACAATAGTGGGCACCTGGAAGGAACTTTAACACACTAATACTGACAATAAGAAATCCCTACTGCAACTGAACAGGATCTGATTGTGGAAACGATTGACTTGACTGAGCTGACAACCACATGTGATAAACATGCTGACTTACTGGAGCATTTGCGTTGCTTGAACTACACAGCTTATGTCACAAAAACATACAGACGGTGACAGAGCTGGCAAACTCCTAGCCTAGTTGATCAAGCAGGACACCCATGCAACTTCCATAGTCTCCCCAGGCCTCTCACCTACCACAACACTACATACACAAGATACCATATTGGACGCCTTGCATACCAACTACTAGAGCTTATGTGGTGACACCCATAAATCTGCTGCAGGAGCTGCTGCCCATTTCATAGCTCCTCTCATACTTCCATTGGTGCTCACTGACCGCCGAGCAGCCCTAGATGGACCTCTCACATAACAAGAAATTAAAGGTGCCATCCGGACGCTGGCTGCAGGAAAGACCCCAGACTTGGATGGTATCCCTCTAGACTATTACAAAACCTTTGAAGAACAACTGGTCCCCTGCCTAGCTACACTATATGCCGAGGCTCTACACACAGGCGTCCTGTCACCCTCTGTTAGAGATGCCCTTCTGATCTCCATGCCTAAACCAGACCGTGATCCCACACAATTATCATCCTATAGACCGCTGGCGATCATGGGTGCCAGCTGCAAAGTTCGAAGTAAAATCTTGGCAAAGAGCTATCTGAAGCTACTTCCAGACATTATCCACTCGGATCAAAACTGATTTATTCCACAACATTGTACATCGCTTAACATCTGTAGGTTACGATATGTCATGAAACAGGCCTCCCTTCATTTCCCACATTCACCCTGCTTGTTGCTTGACCTGGAGAAGGCATTTGACACCCTAGACTAGGACTACATTTTCCATGTCCTCGCTGACATCGGAATAGGCCAGTGACTATTGACCCTTACTCGGCTCCTATACAAGGCCTTGACTTCCCGGATCTGCATTGGTAAACTAATGTCCATCCTGTTCATGGTCTACAGAGGCACAAGACAGGGGTGCCCCTTATCCCTGTTACTATTTGCAATAGCAATGGAACCCCTTGCCATATCGCTCATGGTGGAGGCAGCTTCATGGGGCATCCCTTTATCTGGAAATATGTATACCGTTTCACTATATGCAGAGAACATGTTGTTATATCTAAGGGACGGCCGAGATAGTTGTCCCACCATAGGGATGACCTTGCAGGAGTTTGGAGAGGCTGCAGGATTATGGGTCATTTGTGAGAAAACATGTGTATATTCTTTTAATTGCAATATTCCCCAACAGCCTATAGACCTGGGTGGTGGCCAGATCCCTTGGGTGGAACAAGCATTCCAATACTTGGGTGTCAGAATTTACTGGGAGGACATTGACTCTATGAGGTTAACCTAGTTCATGCCCAGGTGGAGCTGCTTACCCAAATTAATTTTTGGAAGGGCCTACCCCTGGTGACTACTGGAAAGATTACCCTGGCAAACATGGTGATGTTACCGCGGTTGCTCTACTACTTTGCAAATGTCCCAATTCTTCCTCCGAGAAAATGGTTCAAAAAATTAGATAGTATGCTTGTTGACCTTATTTGGGGTGTGGGGCACAGACAAGTCGCACTCGGAAAACTCCAGCTACCAGTGGAACAGGGTGAGCTAAGGGCCCCATCCTTTGAACAGTACTATCTAGCTTCCCAGCTCCAATGGTTGGCCCACTGGCTTGCGAGTCGCTCATTGGAAGATGCAGGATCACACCAGGGAGCCAAGTCTCCTAGCGACATCCTTCACCTTATCCTACACAAACTGGGTCCTACCACCACTGCCTCCAGATCAATTGCTCTATGCAGACACTGTATCAACAGTTTTCCAGCTCACGCCCATACGCTCCAGAAATCCCAATCTACTATGGGAGGGTCACCCACGAAGTGATACAAAAATTACTGGTGAAGGCAGTCTCTTGGGTACCTGGCTCTACAAAGCCCTGAGAGGACAAAGTCTCACCCCCACTAATGTGGCTGTGTGAGACCTCACAAATACCGGGAGGGGGCTACATGACTCGGAGTGACTGAAAGCATTAGAATACCCTCACCTAGTCTCCAGGAATACCTGGTTCAAAACCATACAGTTTTCTTCCCTCCATAGAACTTATCTCACACCACCCAGGCTGAACAGGATATACCTGGATACGCAACTCGTGTGCCCCCGATGCCGCTTGAATGGCGCAGATCTCTGACACATCATCTGGGGCTGCCCCTCATTACACCAGTTCTGGCATGAGGTGCAGTCTATGTAAAAAGACATCACCCAATATACTGGACTGGACACCTGGGAAACCGTAGCCCTAGGTGTCTATGAGCGTGCCCAACAAAGTAAAGTGGCAGACTGCTTTGCAGACCTTGCACTCCTCCTAGCTAAGAGAGTAATTACACTACAGCGGCGCGCACAGTTCCCCCCTCTAACTGCATCATGACGTCACATACTAGCCAGATGGACAGAGGCTGAGAGCTTGGCGATTTGCAGAGAGGATTCTAGGGGCCTTCGCAAAAATACATAATCTTGATGGAAGGGGATGCTATGCTGGTCCAGTTACTGGTGGCTAAGAGAGATAACTTTCCGCTGTGAGCTGCATGCATTCAGCCCTCTGTTACAAAGAGGAGAGTCCTAATGCTCCTTCATAAACATACCTCTTCCGTAGGTAGGACACACTTGTTTCCCATAACAGCCATCCCCACAGGCATCTTCTTGACTGCGCAACACAACTCAGCGGATGTCCCAACCATTTGCATTAATAAACCTTTCCACCTAAAAATAAATAAATAAATAAATAAACCTTTCCACCTTCTATGTACAAAGTCAACTCCTAACCCTTGCTGCCCTTTCCGATCTATGATGCTCGCATGCCTCCCCTAATGTTATGTTCTCACAGTTATGCAGTGGACACAGGCTGTGCCTGTTTTAACAGTCTCCCATTCATCATATAAACAAGGAGTTTCCAGACTGTATAATTACCTGCTGTGCTATTTTTCTAACTACAACATTACTGCCTTTGTGATCATTGTATATACCAATGTAACCTACTGTATACTAAAACTCTTACTAAAAAAGCTTTAAAAAAATCAAAAGGCTGGATGTCCTTTGGATGGAAAGGTTAACAAACACGTGCAAAGCAGCTACATGGAAGAATAGACACACATTTACCCGACATTACTGTCTTGATTTGATAGTAAGAAATGATGCAGCAGTGGTGCAGGCAGTTCTTCGGCATCTGTTCCCCTGAGGTAAGCTCCCCTTTCTTTCCTTTTTAATTTTATGTCTATTTTCCACCCCTGCATTAAATAAGATTTTCTATTTTAATGATTACTGCTTGCTACTCAGATTCAAGCATGTGAAATTATGAATGCTTCAATACTGGAGAAGACAACAAGTTACTTAGCTGTAAGCTACAGTTCTCTAGTATTGATGTCTTTCATAGATTTACGTGTGACCCACTCTCCTACCCAGTTGGAGCTCACCATTTTTAAAATACCTCTATTATCTTACCTTTAAACGTGTGCTCAGAAATCTGAGATGTGGTGGACAATGAGGGGAAGGGTGATTCATGAGGTGCTTCTTGATTGGTTGGAGTTTGTTTCTTCTCAAACGATGTGAATTGGTTAACAATGTCACCGTTTGGATCTTTATTAAGTTATGCTTTTCCTTTATACTGCTTACTGTTTTTACTGTGGGACTCCCACCTCAACGACATGAAAGATTCAAGCATGGGAATCTATCGAAGGCATCAATATACAGTGTACAGCTAAGTAACTTGTGTTTTTTTTTTTACTTATATGCTCAATAATTGCTTACATACTACTAAAATGTAAAATGCACAAATGTGCCTTAACCTGTGGTGATATATTTTAGTAATCCACTGCTGTTTCATTTTTGTACCTGTTAGAAGGCCACTTAAGTCATAGCTTTATTGTACACATACATAATTTGAATAGGATTCCATTTTATCCAGTGTTGTACACTGCAGATTTCAGCTGAATTGTTCTGGTAAGCTTAGCCTTGTTCTGCAATTGGTGCACCGAAGAGAGGATTTCAGAAAGTATTAGAGTCTGCTTTTGCTGTCAATACATGTAACATCTTCCCAGAGACTTCTCGCATTCTTCCCACAAGAAGAGCCTGGCACCTGTTCATTAGTGCCTATTAGTGGGTTTCTTTACTCTAACGTGATCCCACTTCCATTCACTTGCATTGAGAAAAAGTTTATAAATGTAGCACCAAAATGTATAGATTTTAGCAATACATGTTCCAGTTGATCGACAGCAAAGCTCTCGTCCATTAATCAGGCAATTGTTTTGCTTATTTTTTAAAGTTTACTGGCTATTTTAGCATCAAGTGCATGTTAAAATTCTATGCGCTATCCCGAATGTTTGTGTTTCTTTCACAGCCTTCATGGCCAACCTGTACATTGGCCCTCAAACATGCGTTTGGTTGTTACGATTGAGCTCTGCTTTTATTTCAGTTGTTCAGTCTTGTCCCGCTCCAAGTCTTCTAGTCCTTCTCTCCACTGTTTTCTTTGTGCACCGGCAAGACCCAGCCCACTTAAAGCCCTGTGCTCAGTGTGCCTTCATCATTACGACATTTTTGTTGTGTTTGAATCAGTTGCTGATGCAGGGTTCCTGTGTGAGGTTTTTCAGGACGAATTCTATATCGTGTCTCCTGATAGGGCTCCTCAGGGCTTTGAGTGGAATGAAAAAACTGGGGGGTCTCTCAAAGAGGCGTGGCTGGTGACATAAAGGGCGTGGCTTAAAAACGTAAGCTATAAATCTGAGTTTAGCATAGTGTGCGGCCTGATTGGTATTTTGCTGCTTCTGTCATTGCTTCCAGATGTATAATATAACAAGTAACATTACACCTACCACAAGCCAGACCTATGGGCTTTGTCAAAGGTTGTTAGTTGCTTAAGATAAATAAGCAACAACTATGGTTTCGTTGTATAGAATATTGAAAATGCTTCAGTTTTTAAATGATGGGACTGTGAAGGAACTATAAAGGAGCCTCTTCGAAGTTACATCAAAGACAGTGTTACTGACGCAGAGGTAAGATTTATTTTTTCACCCTGAGGGTGAGGGCAAAAATGGAGGGCCCGATAGGGACCCGTCTCAGCACCTTCTTTTTAGAACTGCCGGGCATGAGCACCGGCAAGACCCAGCCCACTTAAAGCCCTGGGGCTCCCCTTTGGGGGTACCGTGCTATTTTCTTTGGTGGGTCAATTTAAAGTTTGTCTAGGTGGTGTTTGTTTTTAGGTTGTGTAAGCAAAAAACTCTATACGAGTAGTTTACTTGCCTTGTTCATTGTTAGGTTCCGTTCGTAAAGTTACTATGTACGTTTTTTTGTTGTGTTTATTGCTGAGATACAAAAATCTGTATATGTAATCTTTGCTTGTTTAGGCCTTTCCTCCTGGCGGTTCTTTGTGCAATGCCTCAAGACAAAATGACGTGCATAGTGCGCATCGAGTGTTGGGGCACAGATTTTCATCAAGGCCACTATATGCAAGAGATAAAAACAGAATTACTGTATGATGTATCTTACACATACAACACAAATCAAGTACTGTGAGAAGGGTACTAGATAATGCTTGTAGTCCCTCCGGAACAGGCCTGTAATGCACATTGCTGTTAGTGGGTCTTGGCAAAGGCACTAGCTCCACTATCATAGGACCCTCTGCTCAATGCCACATGGTGCCTTCTAGAATTGTTTGCTCCTTCGTCCTGCCGTGATTGGGGGAATCCGTTAGTGAGAAGTAACACGCTTGAACGAGCCCTAATGAAAGATACATTTCATCGGTTAATATAAAATAATCAACGAATTCTCTCTTTTGCGTAATTTCCAGCAGGGCTTTACCAAGAAGAAAGATTGCTCAGCAGTGAAGGTGTTCCAGTGGTTGAAATGGAAATATAAAAGTCCAAGTATTCACTATCTCAAAGTACCTGTTTGTTACGGGGAAGTGCCGGTACTCTCTCGATTAAAGTATTGCACCCTTCCTGAGAAGTGCTGGTACTCTCTCGTTTAAAGTATTGCACCCTTCCTGAGAAGTGCTGGTACTCTCTCGTTTAAAGTATTGCACCCTTCCTGAGAAGTGCTGGTACTCTCTCGATTAAAGTATTGCACCCTTCCTGAGAAGTGCTGGTACTCTCTGTTTAAAGTATTGCACCCTTCCTGAGAAGTGCTGGTACTCTCTCGTTTAAAGTATTGCACCCTTCCTGAGAAGTGCTGGTACTCTCTCGATTAAAGTATTGCACCCTTCCTGAGAAGTGCCGGTACTCTCTCGTTTAAAGTATTGCACCCTTCCTGAGAAGTGCCGGTACTCTCTCGTTTAAAGTATTGCACCCTTCCTGAGAAGTGCCGGTACTCTCTCGTTTAAAGTATTGCACCCTTCCTGAGAAGTGCTGGTACTCTCTCGTTTAAAGTATTGCACCCTTCCTGAGAAGTGCTGGTACTCTCTCGTTTAAAGTATTGCACCCTTCCTGAGAAGTGCCGGTACTCTCTCGTTTAAAGTATTGCACCCTTCCTGAGAAGTGCCGGTACTCTCTCGTTTAAAGTATTGCACCCTTCCTGAGAAGTGCTGGTACTCTCTCGTTTAAAGTATTGCACCCTTCCTGAGAAGTGCTGGTACTCTCTCGTTTAAAGTATTGCACCCTTCCTGAGAAGTGCTGGTACTCTCTCGTTTAAAGTATTGCACCCTTCCTGAGAAGTGCTGGTACTCTCTCGTTTAAAGTATTGCACCCTTCCTGAGAAGTGCCGGTACTCTCTCGTTTAAAGTATTGCACCCTTCCTGAGAAGTGCTGGTACTCTCCCTTTCAAATAAAAGAAGTGCAGGTAGTCGGTACCTATGAGTAGCTGCCCATTTAAAACACTGCTCTGTACTATGGTACAAACTCTGACAAAAGATAAACAGTGTGCTGGCACCCCTCTTCCTGTCTGAGCCCATCCTAAGCCTAAAGGTTGGTGTTATTTAGGTGGAGAGCACGTGCTGCAGGTGCTGCCCCTAAAGGAACACCTGCGCTGCATACACTTCAATTAATTGAAAATGTCTTATTCCTGTTTTTACCGGATGCATCTTCCAGTGGTCTGTTGGGTCCTAAACAGATGTAAAACATTATTAATTTAGCAAAATCTTCACTCTCCTGCACACACACGCACCCCTAACTTCATCTACATGCCCATCCATGACAATTTGGTTTTTGGTGTGGTTATGGTACAGGACTCCAATGTTTCATTCTCCATGAATGACTGATTTTGACTTGTTTGTCTGCTTCATGGGAAACGCGTCAGCATTGGGTTCACATTGCACTTCTTTTGCAGGAAACAAACACTGGGTTCTCTGTGCAGCTCTGTAGTGTTCCTCTGAGGGCTTCAGTGTGTGGTATATCTTGCAATTCAGAGGATTATTTGTCTGATCTGTGGTCTATAAACTTTGACTCATGTACCCTCCTAAAGGACCTTGTCAACTCTCCTCTCTAGATATGGGTCACAACTCTTTCTTTGTCTCTATGATCTGTCAAGCTATATCAGTGGACTAATGCATCCATTTAAGACATCTGTATGTAATCTAAAGGTCACAGGTTTGAATCCTGGTGAGTCCACTCAGCCGTTCATCCGTCCGAGATTGATAAAATGAGTACCATTGAGGTAGGATATAAATAACACCTACTATGAGAGACTAGTCAATTGTGAACGATGCTATATAAGTGTGGTTATTATTACATGAAATTTAAGCCACATCATTTATTGGTGTGGCTTCTCAGAAGGATTTTAGTTTTGGATTCTATGTGCGGTCCCTGTACAAGGCTTGTGCATTGGCTTTCTTTGTGTGGTTCTTGCACTTGGCTTCAGTGTTGGCAGTACTTAATTGTAAAAAAGTAAGAGTCAGGCCCTTCCAGGAGTCCACTGCAGCCCACACTACCCACTGCCCCTGCCAGCACTGCCAGTAATAGTACCAACCCAGCTACTAACCATTGCACTCCTACAAGTGTGCCAATTCAGAGTATTCCAGGCCACCCAAAGCTATAAGAATGGCATGGGTGGCAGGTACTATTAACTTTAAATGTTTACCGAATTATTAAACACTGTTGTTGTGCTCATCTCAAAATTAGACAGATCACGCCACTAAGAGGTGGACTGTCATTAAGGCTGGTGTTGAGAATTAAATGCCAGCGCCAAGCACCAGAAACTGACAGCTCAAATTAAGTACTGATGTTAGTTTCTCTGTGTATTTCTTGTAAACGGCACCAGTATTTGATTCTTGTGTGCTTACTATACCTTATTCTATCATTGGGTATTCGGTGCAGCTTCTCTTCAGGACTTCCATGTTAGGTTCAAATGTGTTGTCTGTGCAGAGCTCCAAGATTGAATTATCTGTGTGTTGGGTTCTTTCAGGCCCATCAGAATGGGGGTCAGAGAGGTCATTATTCCCCAAACCCTGCGCTTTTCAGTTCTCCACACTTGTTCTACAGCACTAATTTATATATTTTAAGGTAATGCTGCCCTATTTATCGATGACGTGGAATCTAACACAACTAAAACCCTAGATGGCACAAGGTGCTGAATCTGCTGTGCTTTCTGAAGGACATTTTTTGAAACACATACTCATGCTATCTGGGCCTGCTATAGTTTGTTGACCTGGGCCCTGTAAAATGTTTTTACACGCAGATGGGGAACTGGATGGTGCTGGAGACATGGCTGTTATGCTAAACAGGTTTTCTGTGGTGCAGAATTCACCAATTCTTTGACTGCCTAGCACTTTAGTTGCACATTGGCAGACTATCTGCAGTAGTGGGTTTAACCAACCGACATTATCAGTGTGGGAGAGCATTTAACCTTCGGTTGTCTAAGTGTAGGTGAAGTGGTTTGTTTGGGGAGGATTGTCCTTACAATTTTGGTTCTTGAGGGGGAGGGAGTGGAATTTGCGACCCTCCAGCTTTAAACTTGTAAGTGACCATGTCCTCATAGGTTGTCGCTGCGGGAGGCTCTGCAGCCTGGGATTTGGTCTTCTGTTCCCTGTCTAACGCTTGCCAGCTATCGCAGTGTTATCATTTCCCGGTGACGGTTCCTTCCTTTGTTCTTCAAACAAAGTAAGTGCTTGCGTGTCAGTCTTTATAGTGCAGTGTCTGACTCTCTAGTTTCTTCTCTGGGGTATATTGTTCCTGATTTTGGTTCAAATGGACTCAATGATGGCCTGTTTTATTGATAATCTGTCTCCTTCAAGTTAAGCCAGATGTGACCTCTTACCCTGTTTCTGTTGCTCTCCAGTGTTTTGCCTTTGTGTCTTTGAGTCTAATAAACACTTACTTCAATGCCATTTTGTGAGGGTTCCACAGTTCTTGTGTTCCCGGCATCATGTCCTCTCTGAGAAGTTGTCTCTAGTGTTCTCGTTCCCAAAGGTGCCCTGTTCCCTGCGATACACTGTCTTTGAAGTTCGCTCTCCCAGCATAGGATAAGCGGATAGATGTAGACAGACATCGAGAAAGAAGGGAACGGTAGCCAGATAGTCAGGTATGTGGTAAGCCGGAGATAAGTAAATAGATCAATGCACAGCTCTTTGTAGCAAATGAGGGATATCTCCGCTGTATGCCCCTAAGATAACAACCAAAACTTTACAATACATCTAAATATATAAACAAGTTATGGGTAGCTCTGCTGTCTATGACAAGGGAGGGAGAGCTCATGTGCCTGCACTGGGCGCAAGATCAGTCCACTGAGCAATAGATAGATCTATTGTCTGTCACAAATAAGTGACAGTTCTGCTCTATGTGTCAACTGAGACGTAGCCCTACTGTGTGCAACTGCAGTATGTACTGAGTTAAGGATAAAACAGCTGAGCAAAGGACAGATCTGCTATCTGTGACGAGTGACATATTTGACATATTGCAAGGTCTGTGGCCATGAAACAGTATATTCGTTGCCCCTTAGCAGGTGTTCAGAGAACTCTGTCTAGGAATACCACAGAGACTGACAGGCCTTCCTGCTCCCTTTCACGAAACTGTATATTTACATGCAAAGCCCAAAGTAGAAGTAAGTAGAATTTTCTGTGAGGCCTTCATTCTTGGGTTCTCCATGCAGTTCCTGGTCTTCGCTTTAGTGTTAGGCTTTTTGGTGAAGGTCCTGTGAAGATGTCTTAGTGTTAGGCTTTTGGTGACGGTCCTGTGAAGATGTCTTAGTGTTAGGCTTTTGGTGACGGTCCTGTGAAGATGTCTTAGTGTTAGGCTTTGCTGTGAAGAGCTCTAGGTTTGGGTTCTCCCATGGTATCTGACCCGGCCTTCTCTGTGCTATTATTTTATTTACTTCTCTAATAAATGAATGTCGGTATATACTCTCGAGAAGGGGTTGCTTTTCTGTTCCAGATATATGCTGCTCCTCGCTGGCGGCCCCCTGCGTTCTAAGCCTCGAGTGTAGGAAACCTGCTGAGCATAGGTAATCTCTCCATAGGGGTCTTTGGTGGGCCCTGCCTTGCATCCACTCTAGGGTCTTCTTTCTTTTTCTTGGAGTTCCCTCTCCCATTCCTGTGAGATTTGCTGCACTCTTTTCTTGTGAGACTTTAGTGCAAGTTTAATATTCTGGGGGAAGCCCTCGTAGGGAACTTCTGGTGGGGGCGGATAAATGTGTTGAATGATTACTCACCGGAACCGTGGGGGCTTCCCGCCTCCTCATCAGTCTGCCCCCCCACTGCAGAGACACTGCATACCTAATTGGAGTTCCTCACACCTACGGGTTAGGCCTCGCAGGGACACAGCTCGAGGTTGCTATGGATTTTCTGGCATGTGATTTTGAAAAAAATAAGGAAGACGAGATACTGCAGATGGTTATTATAGCAAAGAACAAATGCGCAGGCAGGCGCGCTTCGGAGGAGAATCCTGGGCCCGATCCATGTGAGTCAGGGACGGAGGGGATGGGGAGTCTTGTTTGTCATCTCCTGTCCTGGTCTTCCTGAGGCAGAGACTTCAAGGAAACACTCCATTCTGTGACAGTGAGTGAGTGAATGTGCGCATTAATATAGCAGTCACCACAAAATAAATCATCTCCTGCCCAGATCTTAGCCTCACAGTGGTAGTAAAGGCACGCAGGTGGTTCTTAAGAGTCAAATAGTTGCTGGTTTGTTTAGGAAAACTAGAGTTTAAGGCAGCGGTCGGAGTGCCTTAAAAAAGTATGGGAACTGTGATCCTGCGTGCAATGGGGGCGCAGTCAGCGTGGGGGCGGGATCAATGCTATAACAATGTTTGTTGGTCTTTTTCTTTCATGTAACTCCACATAAAAAACACATTATGTAAACAATAATTGAAAGTTAAACTAATCAGTTGGAAATGCACTATTTTATGTGATGAAACCTCTATTGGTTAATGTAATCACTGCATATGTCTGTGTGTGTAATCATAAAATCACAGAATTTAATCCTGGTTCGTGCAGTGGGGAAAAATGGCTTGTATATTTTTAGCGATATGAGGTCCCAGTCAGTGACAGAGAATACTGTGAATATGTAAGTCATTATCTTAAACTTGCATTACATACAGTGTAAAGTAGGCTTCCACAAAATGTGCAAAAAGATTTAGGTTTAGGACAAAAAGTGCTTTCAAAATATAGATTTTAGTAATACGCGTTCAGGCTGTACCTAGTGCACACATTTTTTATCGGTGTCCTTTATAAGCACGCATTACACAACTCAGCTGATATCACCCTTACAATACCTCACAGAAAGAGTAAATCTTTGTCATCACACAGTTTCAAATGACTCCATCAATTAAAGCCAATACAGCTTTCCAAGAAGTCTTTAAGTCTGCTGATTAACCAATTTCACACATTTTAATTTCTTTCAGGCAACAGGCACCCTGACAAGAAGGCTTATCTATTCTTTAGCTGTCCCTCCCTTCCCTTCCCATCACAGAAGACTCCCTCCTTTACATTTCAGTTGAGGCATCACAACTGCCGAACTACCGTTCCCGGACGGTGGTCTTTTTATATAAGTAGGGGAACTGTTTTTGGTCAAATAAAAAGGTTGGGCAAATTGTACCCCACAGATCCCACCCACTTCGACCTCTGGTTTAAGGTCTGTGGGAGAGGTGTGGTGCAGCGGCCAGGGCAGCTGACTTCGGAGCACAGGGTTCATGGTTCGATCCCCGGCTCCGGCGGCAGCTCAGCACCATGTGACTCTGGGCAATAGCTCACTTAATTTCCACTCCGGCCCCCAGCGCCTTGAGACCCGTAAGGGTGAGTAGCTGCGCTATATAAAAACGGACTTACATTTATTTGAAGCTTGCAAGTTTGTCCAATGCCTCTTATACCCCGTGCACCCCTTTTGTTTGTGGGACATCTTTGTTTAAGATGGCCACTGGCTGAAGAGATTGCACTGGAGTCAAGGGTCGCTGATAGAATTTAATAAATCACTGGATATTGAATTTATTTAGGTACCTCAAAATGCAGATGCCTGATGTGTGTACTTTGTATATCAATTTGGGAAGGATCTGTACGGAGAGTTGAACTCGTCTAAGAGTTAAGTTAACCACACCCACTACTGCTGGGGCCAAAGGTTTGATTTGAAGGCATAGAGTCATGCATGTCTTCCTAAAAACTACACAAACTCTTGATGTTAGAAGCAAACTAGGTTGGAGCAGGGGCGGCTCCTCCGTTATGATGGTGGAACGGCACCCCACTGCTGGAATCAGCAGGTGAAAACGTAAAATAAAATGATACTAAAGCAATTATTAAAACTGCTTTATTATCATTTTGTTTTACCTGTAGAAGCCGGTTAGAGCACCACAGACATCATCTAAGCGCTGGGGGCGGGGCCATCAGCAGCAGGCGCAGGCTTCCAGTCCCCTTTGGAGCAGAAAGCAAGCCCACTCAGGCCACTCACAGCGCTTTTCGAGAGCGCTGGGATTGTACATAGAGGAGTCTGGTAGACTGGGTTCATGGGAACTGTAGTTTGCAGTTCCTGGAGCAGATGGAGCTCCGAGGCGCGGGAGAAGAGGATCGTAGAGGCGGTGACCGGCAGCAGGGAGGTAGGTGTACTTTTTTCTTTCTCTTTTTTCTTGTTCTCCCCCTCGCTGCCCCCCCCCTTCTTCGTGTCAGCAGCAGCCGCCACTGGGGTGGGGGTGTGGGAAGGGTTAAATTAAGGCATTCCCTCCAGGTTCCAAAAGATCCCTATAACCTGTGGAGTCCCCCAAGATTCCTTACTGTCCACAGTCTTCTTCAACAGCTATATGGGTGCGCTTGGTGCTCTACTCATAGGTAACAGCATCAATATTCACCAATATGCAGATAATACCCAACTCTACTCAGTCTACTCTGCTTCAGATATCCAATGCCTCAACCTCTGTCTGCACATCATCCAGACCAGTATTTCCAGAGCCTACCTGAAGTTCAACCCAACCCAACCAAGGCAGAATCCCTCTGATTTACTAAGAACAATAAACAAGAAACAGTACAAACCTGGATCAATGATATAAACCTTGACCACTTTGAACCCCAAATTTCACTGAATGCCAAGTCACTTAAATTCACCCTGGACATCAACCTCACCCTCAAGGAACACATTGCAGAAAAACAAAAGATGGCCTGATATCAGCCCTCTCTTCTAAAGAAAGTGAATCAGTTTCGTCCACAAAGCGACAGTCAGAACTGCTGTCAAGCCATCATATCTGATGGTGGTAATGCCCTGACCATGGGATCCAAGACTCCACAATGACACCTTAAGGACATCCTACACTACGCAGTATGTCTCAACCAGGGCCTGAAGAAATATGATCACATCACACCCATCCTTATTTAACTCCATTGACTTATCTTCTCAACCTGCACTATCTTCAAAACCAACTGCATTATTTACAAAGGCACCCCAGCTTATCTTGCAGACAAGCTCACCATCTCTGGTGGTTCTTGGAACACCACAGTCAGGACACCATCATACTGTAGACTAATAAGTGTAAAAAAGGGGAAAAATACCAAGGCAGCTGGCCTTTTCCATCTATGCACCGGGATCTGGAACAACATCCCTGTATCAATCAGAACTGCCTCAACGCTGCTTGAATTTAGGAAAAGAGTTAAAGACATACCTCTTTAAAGAACACCACATTGAAATGTGTTACCAGTTCATAAAACAGCTACCTTTCCTATTACTCACTAACTTTATGCTTGTGTTTGACCCTGTACAGTGCTCGTTGTCTTTTGTCTAGGTTAGGGCTATACAAATACTACATACATACATACAGACAATAAGGCAAGTATTATTCCCTTATGGGAGGTAACCGGTAAGAAATGCACCTTTTCCACTTGGTCACCCTGTATTTCTCACCCTTTGCTAGACCCTATATTTATGCTGGCTTTAGAACTCTGTGCACTTTAACTCTGCTAACCAATAGTAGTGTGCCTGTGCTCCCTTCTAAACATGAAAGTGTCATACTCCTAATTGGTATATTTAACTTACCTATAAGTCCCTAGTATATGGTATAAAGTGTACTCAGGGCCCAGAATTCAAATGCCACCAGTGGACTGTAGTACATATGGTGCCATTCACTACAGTGGTAGTGCAAGCATAGCTTCAGGTCTACACTGTGTAGCCTAACTGTGGCATTTTAAACACTGCAATTCGATCTGTCAAAATAAACCCTTTGAACAGGTCAAAACCTCCCTATTAAATATTAATAAGTCAATCCTCTGTAGGCCTTGTAGTCCACCAGGCAGGGTGCATCTTATTTAAAAGTAGAACATGTACAAAATTAACTTTAACATATCCTTATGATTACTAGCACCCAAAAACTATTTTTCAATATGGCAGGCTTAGCTGTCCTATGTAGAAAACCAGAGTACAGATTAAAATCCTAATACTGTATCTCTGGAATGGGACTAGCTAGAAAAATAATCGAACAGCTTTTAATAGTTACTAAAAAATCAAATTAAACGGTGAATCCAGATGTTTAATAAATATTAACGAAATGTGACTTTTAGAAAGCTACCTTTTCCCTGCCTGAAGTTCCTGGGGGGCTAATTTGCAATTGCTCTCAAACGCCTCCCAGCCAAGCATTAAAATTTGAAAAGGTGCGAAAAAGTGCTTCTCAGGAACAAACAATAGGCTGACCTGAAGGGGCATCAATGACTCCTCTCAACCTCACTGAATATCCAGGGTGGGGCTGCAAGAATTATTTTTGACATTACAATGTCAAATCCTACTTAAGTGTAAAATCCTGTTTGACAGGTCTGCTGGGTTTGCATATAATACTTTGAGTTCAGTCAAGGATTAATTTAATTAATCCGTTGTTAATGAAGATCGTAGAAGATAATAACCAAGCTTCATCATCATGCTATAAAAATATTACATTGATTGCAACATATCCCCAAAGCATTTTGGACACAATTACCCTTTATCAGGGGGAATCACTGAAATTAAAAGATAAACAAATGTTAAACATCACGAACAATGAGTTAAATTGATCAGAGAGGCTGCAAGAACCTAGACACACCTATGTTATGACCAAATTCAAGCCAAGCCCTTTCACCATACATATTACCTCACAACTCTGAAAATTAAAAGCCCAAACGATATTAAACTAATAGCTAAAAAAAAGCTCACCCATGTTCAAATGAAATTGGTGAGGAATAGATAGGTGGCCGGCTGCTTAACAGAAAGTTGCTGAGTGGATTAACTGGTGAAAATATTGGAGTTGCAGGTGATTACCAAAGACCGTGATATCCAAGAAGTTACCCAATGATCCCAATTCACTAACATGCAATCTGTGAGCCCGTTGCATCTCCAGGTGCACAAGCAGACACTTACGGTCTCCCTCTTTGAACCCAAAAGCACTCAGTTAGCCCGCCACTACTTCCAGTGAGCCTTCAGAGCAGAAAACTAATTAAGATACCAGTGGATAACTGGAACTAAATTGCTCTTCTGCTACGGGCAAAAATGGGCACGTAACTCTGCTGCGAAATATGACAAGCTCCAATAGTGTTTCTCAGTGTATGGGAAAAACGTCAAAAAGGTATGAAGCCAATGGGCTGTACTGAAAACCGCCTATATCTGACCGGAATGTAACCTGTGCATGTTACCCACATCTTCAATGCCATTGTTCTGGTCTGAAGAATAGAGCAAACAGGCGCCATCTTGTTATGGACCTGCGCAAATGATCACACAATTTTCAATGCAAAATTCTAATTCTAAATTTTCCAAAAAAGGTATTTGACTGACATTTACATGCATATTGAAAATCATAATAAACAACCAAAAATTTAAAAAAGTTGAGTCATTATCTATCATGTGTGTAAATAAACCTGTTCACAAGAAACATGCCATTTCCAGTGTCATCCAATATATTTCTCTTTGCAACAGTATTTTGTGTTATCTGTTCCTGGTTTCATGGTTACCACTTCAAGAACCGGAATCTTAATTAAGAAATAGTATTATGTACTTCGAGCCAATGGGAAGACAGACTTGAGGTCTTCTGTTTGTTATGTATGTTGCTTTTATGTTCTGTAATTCTTACTTTGACTTTCTGTTCAGTTTTTCCTAGGCCTAACAAATCACATGAGCACTTAATTACATACATGCACTTGCCGAATAGTTCAATTAATTTGTTTGACCATTATAGGGATGTTCTACAGTGTTCTCTGGAATAATTTTGTTATAATGTATGTAATTTCCACATCTGACAGTTCCTTTGTAATTCCTTCCTGTCGCCTGTGTCTTATTTTGAGTTAAATTTCCATGAGATTGAGAACTTTGGTAGGCAAATGAAGGTGATCTTTCAGCAAATCCCCCAAATCCTTTTCTGTTTGTATAATTTCCCGTTTATTGATAATTTGCCTTATCTTAATACTCTTAGTAGAAAATCTTGATACAAATATTAATCTGTATTGTTAATTTTTGTTTCACATTTCAAGGAAAGTTTCTGAGCTTTTTTTCTTTTAATTGTTCTATTGCATCAGTTTTTTTTTTCTGGATAGCCACGAGGTTAGAACCTCTCTTTATATTCTTCTTGCAAGTTTAAAAAAATCTGTTCATTATTCTTTTTATTCTCATAACTTGAGAATGAAGAAGGTGATTCTTTAAAGGGTCAGGATGAAAACTACAATAATATAACCCACTATTTCTGCCTGTGGGCTTCTTGTACACACATGTATGTATGTCCGATCCCATTATACTAACCATGACATCTAGAAATGGTATTTGTTTTTTTTCAATCAAATGTGTAAATTGTATGTTGATATTCATGTGGTTCAGATTGAGTATGTTTTTTTCTAAATATTCAAGTTAACTGTTCCAAAAAATGAAGATCTCATTATATATCGTGTGGACAATATAAGACCATTCTTCCATTGAACATTGTTGTAAACAAATTTAGTTTCAAATTTCTCCATAAAGGTATTTGCATAACTTTGTGCTCATGTAAATCCCATCGAAGTTGTGCTTTTTTGAAGAAAAAACTCCTCTTTCCAATGAAAATAGCTGTAATACAAACAAAAATGTAATAGCTCTAATAAAAATACTTTATTAGCTCCTGTTTCATTCTGTTTCAGAGGAGCCCATTCCACCACCTTTATGCCTTCATTATGTGCTATAGAAGTATACAAAGAATTCAAACCTATCATACACAGCCAAATTTCTTGTGACTCATTGATTTTTTTTAGAAACGCAGTAATGTCTTTTGTGTAAGACTCCATAGTTTGGACAATGAGTTGTAAGAATGCAAGAAGCAATCCAGATATTTGCCTAAAGGTTCATGTAAAGATCCGCAAACAGATATAATAGGTCGAAATGGAGGGTCATTCAAGGTCCTACGGATTTTTGGTGATATATACATTTTAGGTTTTTTAGGAAATAATGGAGTCTGAAGATATTTCTTGTTTTTTCTGTGATCCAATCCTTTTTTAGAGCGTTTTCCAAAATCTGACCCAATGTTTTATGAAAGGCTCTTGTGGGATCATCATGTAACATCATGTATACTTTGAAATCCCTTACATGTGCTGTAACTTTACTTATAGTACTCTGTGTCCACTAATACCAAGACTCCTCCTTTGTCTGCCTTCTGAAAAGTTAGTTCAGGTCTGTTAGCCAATTATTTTAACAAACCCCAATCTTTTTTAGTCAGATTTCCAGTGCCTTTTTGTTGATAATTCAGTACTTCAGGTCATTACTAACCTGAATCTCAAAAGTGTCCAGTCATTTATCAGAAATTTGAGACATACATGTACTTAGGTTTAAACTCAGTATATAGAGGCTCCTCATTCATTCATGGTTGCTCCTGCATGGTTGAATAAAAAAATTCGGACAAAGATTCCGCGTGAATTTAAATAGAGCAATGTTTTGGCTCCAATTGATTTGATTTATAAGTAGGTACAAACGATATTCCTTTTTTCAACACATTTATTTGCTCTTGAGAGAGCTAATATTTGGAGAAACTTATGACTAGGTTTTCATGCTGCTGTACAAATTCCGTTTCGCTAGATCTTTCTCTTTGCCTTTTTCCTTTTCGCGTCCTGGTCTTGTGTTCGAAAATTACCCCAGTTTGTCGTTGGCAGCTGGATTGATTGATTAAAAAAGTAGAAATATCAATGTCTGTTCTTCACTGTTTTGTCTTCGATAGACTCCGGTGTAACAGATGATGGTGATTTTGGTAGTTTTCTGACTCTTAAAGACGCTTCACTTTTTAATGCTCTGCTTTCATCTGGGGCTAATGAAGTTGATTTGTTGTGTGCATCTCTCTTCGTATACATCCGCCCATGTGTATATTTCAATTTGTAATCAATGGTATCCCTTCTAATTTATTTTTATTTTTGTATCACTTATTTTTTTGTGCATCTGTGGGTTGTTTGTTAATGCCTTCTAAAATGTTAGTCAATGCCTCGTGATTAAGGAGCTTTCTGACTTCTTGTTTGACTTGAGAGATTTATTTTTCCAAGGCATTCAATATTTTTGAGTGTCTTCAGTGATTAACAAAATAAAGCCATAAGAGTATTTATTCAAACTCACAAACCACTTGTCAACAAAACGTTTATAGAAGTTTTATAAAGTTGGTTTTAATGAAACTTTTACCCTTCTAGGGATGCTTTTGCCTTTATGGTATTTAATGAGTAGTGTAGAAGCGTGTAACATTGATCAATTTCTTTCGCATTAGGTATTCCAGTTGTCTTTTCAGTAGGCTACTGTTTCTTGTGCTTGTGGTTTCCTGGTGGTCTCTCTGATTAATTCATATTTTTCATCTGCTTCCTCTTTGTGTTTGTTAACGTGGCTGCTCTGTTTTCTGTAATGTGCGCTATATCTTCGAACAACATCTTCTTTCACTTAACATGCGGAAGGAAAAGCAAAACGGTATTCAAAACATCATGCGCTGAAGAGTTCTGAAAAAAGCACTCGTAAAGTTTTTTATGCAGTTGAACTTCATACCTTTTCAACGTTGTTCCAATACACCCAGAACATTGGCAGGTTAACAAAGTTAGTTCAGTGGGCTAGTTATATTTTTCTGCAGAGGTAAGTGCTCGTTTTTGGCCGCAGCAGGAGAGCATTTTAGTTTCAGTTATACTTTGGCATCTTGACTAGGTTTATGTTCCGAACCCTCACTAGAAGTAGTGAAGGGTTTACTGAGTGCTTTTGGGTTCACAGAGGGGATTGTAAGCTTCTGCCCGTGCACCGGGAGAATCTATAGATTCACGAATTGCATGTTAGTGTGTTGGAATCATCGGGTAACTTCTTGGATATTACGGTCTTTGGTAATAACCTGCATCGCATATATTTTAACGGTTAACCCACACAACATCTTTTTGTTCAGTGGTCAGTCGCTTATTACTTAACAATTTAATTTAAACATGGGTGAACAGTTTTTGTTTATTTTAATATTGGTGGGAGGTATTTTGTATGGTGGAAGGGTTTGGCTTGAAATTGGTCATCACATATGTGTGCTTAGGTTTTTGCGGCCTCTCTGATTGACTTAACTAACTGTTCATGATTTTTTACATTCGTTTCTTTTTTGGTTTTAGTGATTCTGCCTGATAAAGGGTAATTGTTCCTGAAATGCATTGGGGATATTTTGCAATCAATCTATTATTTTTATATCATGATGATGAAGCTAGTTTATTATCTTCTATGATCTTAAGTAACAACTGATGAATGAAATGAATTCTTGAACAAACTCACTAAGAAATTGAAAAAAATTAATACTTTTGGGAATGTTAGAAGCTAATTTATAGGACACTCAAGTTTAGTGTGGCCGAAGACTTTCACCATCTTGAAAATGCCCAAAGTGACTAGAGTTGGCCCTGGGAACATTTACCCCATTGGTTAGGGCATGCCTAGGAGTCATTCAGACCTACGAGCATGTGTCAGGCATAAATGTGGCATTTCCAGGCACCCACTACAGAACACTCCTGGACCTGAGGAAGAACAGAAGAGGACTAGACCTGCTCTCTATGACCTGAGAGGAGCCCTGAAGGATTGAACGTGCTCCATCTTGTACCCAGGACACAGAAGTGTACGCTAAGGCTCATAAATCGGACCTCCTGTTAAAGCTACAGGAATGCAACAAGCTACAAGAGTCCTTTCCTACAATTGCCCATCTTATAAGTGGCAGCTGGTCCTGGACTGGACCCTGCTGTTGTTCTCTGCTTGACACCTACTGAGTCTCTAAGTGCCTCACCTGATGTTCTCGGGGAGCTTTAGAAGTGTACTCCTGTGCTGGATTGGGACTTAAAGGACTAAGTTAGAGAGTAAAATCTTTGACCAGGAAAAACTTGATTGGTGTATCCGACCTGTGCTCTGTAGCGGTGCCTGGGTCATGGTCTACCATGACCATTGACTATCAATGGCTCTTTGTGCTTCTCGGCGCTATTCCTACTTAAAAAAAATAATTCTTATTTCTGGTTCTCCTTATTGGATTCTTTTCATTTTGGTGTCATTTTGTTTGTAAGATTTTACTCTATTTTACAAATTCAGTTTCAGAT
This sequence comes from Calotriton arnoldi, assembly GCA_963921515.1. NCBI lineage: Eukaryota > Metazoa > Chordata > Amphibia > Caudata > Salamandridae > Calotriton > Calotriton arnoldi. The sequence goes on along the minus strand of CAWUFW010002778.1, from coordinate 1,801,285 downwards.
TTTTATTGTGTTGCATTTTGACTTCATTTCTGTTTTTGTACTGCACAAATACTTTACTTATTGCCTCTAGTTTAATCCTATCTGCTGTGTGTCAAAGCTACCAGGGGGTGAGTTCAGGTTAATTTTTGCTTTTAGTGGTTCACCCTGACAAATATGTGATTATTACTTGAGGTGGATGGTTCCCCCCTCAACTAATGCTCCAATTTCTTACAGAAGTTTGGGGTGACACATGGACATGATTTATTCTTTATAGTTGCTACCAGCTCTGAGGCATATCTCTTTGAATTGCTCCAACTGACCATGCATAGGATCTGAATAGGATTTGGAACAGGGGATGCTCCAGTACGCGGAAGATCAAAATAATTTGGGGCTGTCATTTCCGGGTCATAATTTGAAGATTGTGTTAATTGTTTTTGCATCTTAATTTCACATGGTTTCTGCATCAATTTATCCATACTTCTGTGTTGACCCATCTAAGGAGCAGTAGAACTGGGTGTCCTTGCACAGGTCTGCTGTTGTATGCTTGAATTAAACTAGTCAGTGGGTTTAAAAGATGTTACAAAGGACAAGAGACAGCGGGGACCCTAGCAGGACTGCATGGTAAAGTTTCAGAGGCAGAACGTAAAACTCCCACCCCCTGTATCCTTGGTAAAACCTCCTGGTAAATTTTGATTGAACAGTTTTGTGGCAGGGGGCATATATCAGCAACCATGGGAGATGGGTTGTATCCTAAATGTGACAAAAACTTTCCAGTTGAACGCATCCAAAACTGAATACAAGGCCCACGTTGTGATCTTCAAAAATGGACACATCACCTCTGATTTGACCTCCAGATAGGGTGACCAGACATCCTGGATTTGCCCAGACAGTCCTGGTTTTTCAAGGACTGTCCCGGTGTCCCAACACTTTTTGGTGAAACAAAGATATATCCTGGTTTTTGAGAGAGGGTCGGGCGAGCGTGCCCATTAATCACGGTGTAGTGCAGGCTCACATTTCTTCTGACCCTCTCTTAACGCCAGGAACAGAAGTTGAGCTTTTTAAAGAGGTCTCTCTTCACACCACTAAAAGAAGTTGAGTTGTTTCAAAAGCTGCCTGCTGTGCTACCTCACCTCACTCATGCAGCACAGCAGGATTTATTGAGGGATGAATAGTTGTATGATCAACCCAAGCCAGGATCATTAGCAACCTGATCCTGGGTCAAGAGGGAAGGTGTGTGCGGGTATATCTATCTATCTATCTATCTATCTATCTATCTATCTATCTATCTATCTATCTACACAACCTA